>JAAGNO010011982.1:70705-82235 GCA_033439905.1 Ceryle rudis
ACCTCTAGAGGTCATCTAGTCCAATCCCCCTGCTGAGAGCAGGGACATCCTCAACTAGAGCAGGTTGCTCAGAGCCTTGTCAAGCTTCACCTTGAATGTCTCTGGGGATGGGACCTCAACTGCCTCCCTGGGCAACCTGTTCCAGTGTTCTACCACCCTCATGGTAAAGAACTTCTTCCTTATATCTAATCTAAATCCATGTTTTTCTAATGTAAAAGCCCCTTTTCCTTTCACTACAGGCCTTTGTAAACAGGCCCTCTCCAGTCTTTTTACAAACTCCCTTTAGGTACTGAAAGGTCACTATTAGGTCTCCCCAGAGCCTTGTCTTATCAAGGCTGAACAAAAAAGCAAAGAAACCTGTTTCAGATGTGTATGTGTAGGAAAGCATGTATATGTGAATGTGTGTGTGAATGCACAGGCACGCATACTTACTTTGCCAGTAAACTGTAGCCTGAAGAAAAATATATTTCTTAGCCACTTGTTCCAGGCTACTTCTGCTCTGATGTTACAGGGGTGACTGTAGTATCCATAGGCATACCCAGCCTAACTTCAACCAGGAGCAGTCAAACTGTAGTGACATGGGTTTCAATGCATGCTGAGTGCCCAAATATGCAAATAGCCTGCTGGCTGCCTCTCTCCGCAGCGTGCTCTGGGACCCATGATACGCAGCTTTACCATCATTCATACCACAGCTAGCTTTGGTCTGCTTGCACTCGCACATTCACACCTCTGCTTGCTGCAGAAACAAAGCCCTGGTGGATTATTTGGAAGGCAGTGTCTTGTTACAATTTTCTGTAAATGTGAAAATGGTCTTTTTCTAACAGTTTTCTGAAGGGAAGAAAATGCATAAGACTGTACTGTGAACTCTCAGTTTCTGTGCAGCCTCTAATGTTGGGTAAAGCACAGGAACCACATGGATTAATTGAATATGGGTCAAAGAACTGTATCCAAAGAGTCTACCTGTGCTCCTGCTTCTGTCATTTCTGATGCCTGAAAAGCTGTTGCCTCCACATGTTCTGCTTCAGATGCCAATGCACGCTCTAGGGAGAAGGACATACTTTGCATCTATGCATATCAAGACAAGAATAATCAATCAGTTTTACTCCCACCCAAATCAAAAGTGTTTGGAAGATTGAACTTTCAGGTCTTTTGCGGATGAATTATTTTGTGTTAAATAGGTTCCCTGTTTTAAAAAATAATAACGAAATAATCAAAGATAGAGTAAGATCCTGTATTTTATCACAGCCCTGTGACAATGGAAATAGAATGTGATTTAATTCAATAAAATTAGGTATTCTGTTTAGGTTGAATCCATTTCACTGAATTAGTTCAGAATCAGAGACCTGCCTTCTCAGTAAAGGGGAAGAAAAACAAGCCTGGTTGTGCTAAAAATGTGAATAGTAAGGAATCTAACCATGTAATTCTTTATAGCAAGAGTGAAATATACTCTCTAGATCCAAGTGTTTAAACTTCAGCAGTTCTCATGCAGATTAGGTAATTGTTTGCCCAACTGCCAGCTGTGAATTCCGCTACTGGTTAAGTAGCCAAAAATGCGGATTTGCAGGTGAATAGAAATACTTACACGTTTTGGTAACGGTGGCAACTGCACTGAATTGAGATTTTTAACTTGCTGAATGTTTTCTGAAAAGTCACACTGCTAAGTATATTGCACACATTTTCTCCTACCTTTTCATATTTCATCAAGCATGCTTTTGAAGATCTGTAGAATTTAATGATTCTAGAAACTGTTAAAACTCACTCTAAACATTCCATTTTTCAGACAACAAAATTTTACCTATTCATAGCTTATAATATTCTAAGTTAGTGTTTGATATTGCTTTATGAGCATTGCTATAGATCTTGTAACCACCTTACTAAACCATCCTTTTGTGTTTAAAGAAAAAAAGTTATTACTTTGAAATGAAGTATCAGGAATGGAATGGTATCAGACGTTTGGCTGAACACACTTTAAGCAACCAAAAATTTGCTGGTGCACCCCCTCCTGGAATAAAAATATTTGCTAAAAGTGTGGAAAAAAATAATAAAATCACAGCCCTTGCTAATACATCATGGCAGCCTAAGTGGAAAGGAAATGGAAGAGTACAAGAATGAAGGTCTAATATTTTATGTGATTTTTTTTTTTTTTTTTTTTCTTTTGCCGATGTAGGCTAAGCTACATTTACATAGGATGTGGGAGTAAAGGGGGAAGAATGACCCTAGTAAAGATCTAATTATACAGGTATTCTAACCCTTAAAGCATATTCATGCTTAAATTCTCATATTATGGTTTGGGGAGCGGGGAGGGTGGGGTTTGTTTTTTTGCAAAAAAAGCACTGATTTGGGGATGTCTATAAGGTAATTCAAAGACCATCTGCAAATGGGATCAGAGAGCCATGTTAGATTTCAGGTTGGACTGAATATGGAAACTTTATTTTTCTTCTTTTTTTATTTTTTTTCCTTATAAGCTAATTCTTGTTTTTTGGTTTTTTTTTTTTTTTTTTTTCTTCAAGTAATGAGAAACTGAGCTGTGAAAAAGACTGCAAATTCTTCCAATTTTCTTAGTCACATCTTTCACACATTTTTTTAAGTTGTCTTTTTCTATTTTGTATTACCTCCAATTAAGTAACATTTTCAGTACAATGTATTTTGAATATTTTGTATGTTCTCTGTTTTTCAAGAAATAAGCTTATATGTTGTGACACATAAAACAAAAGCAGAAAAGACACAAGAATGCAGCTGTTTATTACTAGCTGATGAAGAATTAAATAACTTTTTTGGACCATCTGCAAAGCTTACTCATATGGCCTCTGCTTTTTACTGTTGTAAAATGTAGCTTTTGAATTAATGGTGAATTGGAGCTCTGAAATTATCACTACTAATCACATATTGTGAAAGAATGAAAAATACACTATTCACAGAATCACTAACTGTTGCTTGATTTTATAGTTACTGTATTCACTTTGTATGACAGTGGCATATTCTAACATGTCTTATCTCTTGCCTTATCACTTCTTAATTTAAAGTGCTAGTAATGAGGGAAGGGTATGCCCCTAATCCAAGGTTAGGAGGTGAGAAGGATTAATCTAAATGTGGTCACGAGGTTTGCACCTCTCCCTTTGCTATGAACTTAGAGCAGACAGACCTTCACAGGCTAAGGGAGAAGTCACACAAATCACAAAGCCTTTGGAAGCAGTGTACTACAAGGTGGAGTAGGGATGCATATCTGGCTTTTTGTTCTGAATGCTACTGTTCTCTAGCTGAGAAACAAATTATAGGGAGCTATAGTTAAATTCTGTGTCTGTGTGGGATAGCAGTAAAGGGGCAGAAGCATCTGTCTTATTATGCAGCAGCCCAGCTGCAAAGGTCAGTTCGGTATCTCAGAACTGTGAGAGAATCAATTCATCTGTGAAACACACAGGAGGGAGAGAAGGACATGGGGGACACCTCTACTGGTGCTCCCCCAATTTGGTGTAATTTAGGAACTTGCTGAGAATGCACTTCATCCTATCATACAGGTCATTAAAGATGACATTAATTGGTATTGGCTCCCATATTCATCTCTGAAGGACACCAGTAGTGAATTTGTTGCCAGATGGACTTTATACCACTGATCACAGACTTTTGAGTTTGATGATTCAGTTTTCCACCTACCTTATTGTGCTTTTATCCAGTCTATACCTCACCAGTTTGGCTAGAAGGACCTCTTGGGAGACCATGTTGAAGATGTTTGTAAAGTCAAGGTAAACAATATTGCTGCCTTCCTTGTACCCATCTTAAACAATCATAGTAGTCAGTTGAGTTGGTCAGGCATTACCTCCCCTTGCTAATCCATGCTTGCCGTTTTCAGTGATGTGTAGTCTTTCCTATGCTTGAAAGTGGCTTTGGGGCTGATTTATTCCATATCCTCATTGATGAATACCAGGGCTGTGATTGTGAAACTTCCTCCAACTGTATAAAGCAAACTTCATCTACTTCCTTCTCCTGATCAGGTGGTCTGCAGCAGATGCCTACTGTGACATCACCAGTACTGTGTTGTTCTCTGATCTATACCTATAAGTTCTCAGGTGACTTGTTTCCATTGTGTTCTTTTTTTTCACTGAAACCTCTGAGCTTCCCTCCCTGCTGTCCTTGAGCATGAAGGGCTGAAGCGCACAAGGCTGCCCAAACTAGGCAGGAATCAAATGGAGCAAGGGCACGGAGGGCAAAAAGGGAAGGCATGCCCTTCATGATGGGGAAGAAGTGTATACTTTCTGAGATTTCCCAGTTTACCTCCCCTCCCAACTAACCTTAATATCCACACTTTGTTGCCAAAGATAATAAAGCCCTTCCCGTGAGGTTGCTTTCCTTTTGCCCTGGGTGATGGTCTTAGAGTCAAAAGGCCAGATATCTCCTCTCATTATCCAAAGCCCAGGTGGAAATTTGAGAGCATACAAGCAAGGCATATCTGCCAAAACACCCAAATATATGTAATTCAAGCTTTATAGGAACCCAAAATAGGAGGGAGCAGAGCTAAATCTGCACAAAATGTAGATGCTATCTTTAAGCACCGTTATCTCTGTGAGCAGTGTGCCTCCTCACTCAGACTGAAGGTAGCGGGTCACGGCAGAGCTCACAGAAGGGAAGGCAAATGGAGAGGATGGGATCCATTCCAGGGAGCTGAAAGCAGCCAAGAGAGTTAGGCAGTGCTCTTGGAAAGGCACTCTGAGTGCAGCCAGCTACCCTGACAATGAACGTTTGTAATGAGGAATACATCTTGCACAGAATGCATTTGTTTTGAGGAAAAGGGAGTAAAATGTACCAAAAGGAGGATAGTGAAGAATATTACTAGTCCACCGAGTGAACTTGTGTCTCCTGAAGGTCAGAGTACTCAGTGATCCATAGAAGGGGATTCTCCTATTACACGGGAGGGCTGCTAAACGTATAGAAAAGGTGCTTGCCAACAACTTGATACACCAATCTGATAGAGGGAAGAGTTCTATTTATGCAGTTAGCTAAATAATAGGCGTGAATTGCACCTTTCTTTCAAGCAGCAGTCCTAAAGACACTCCTGCCCCACCCCCACCAAAGGAAGAAAAAAGACATCCCACACACAAAGAAACAAACCAACCAACCAAAAAACAACAAAACTCACAAAACAAACAAACAACAACAAAAAGAAATAAGAGAAAGAAAGATGTGCGTCAAAGACCTGATGAAGCTGGTATTGTTCTCTGATAAGCTACTTCTGGTCAGATATAATTTGATACAGGAAAAGAGAACTTCTGATTTCAGTAAAAGGTTAAATAGAGAAGCAAAAGAGGTCCAGAACAATCCCTATATTTAGGACTTCCATTTGTATATTTCCTTGTAAAGTAAGCTTTTGAAATATTCTTGGTTGTGGAGTTCCATGCTTTAAGAAGAAACTGTGTGTATATTTCTGGATATGCTTCACTCAGAGGTGTGTACATTTAGAAGAGCCAGATGTGACAATCCCCAGCTGGGGTTTTGGCATCTAATGGCTGTAGTCACCTGGTATGAGTTAGACCAGAACATGTCAGACTTGCCTCTGAAAGTGAGACAAGTTCTGCAGAAGTGAGTTAAGGTTGAGCTTTCTTCACTTTTGGTTAAGTTGTACTTCAGTTGCATGGAAGTGGATTCTAACATAACTATGACAGAAACTAGAATAGCATGTTTGAAGTTAGTGGAAATACTAAATTGTGAAGAAATATAAGAAATCATAACCAGACCTGCTACTATAAAAGAGTAAAATAGCACTGACTATAAAATACTGTTAAATATTAAAATGAACTTTATTATATTATAACACAAAATGAAAAATATACTTGGATGCATGGATTAAAATAATGCTTTTATTAATTTAAGGCTCCACAGTTCTCCCAGGAGGTCACAGAGTCACAAAATAGGATAAAATGCTGACTTTACTATCAGGACCTCTGGTGGCTTAAGGATATATAAACAGTTCATAAGGCCAGACAGATCTCAGTTGGCTACACATCTGAACAGCCTTGTATGAAAATGTTATTTCAGGTCACATCTAGCTGTTCTTAACATAAGCTGTTCTTAAAGTCAAACTTTAGTTTAATTCAAAGACTTTGCTGATTATTTTAAGAAAGAAAAGGATTCAAGTGAGAAAAGTTAAACTAACATGGTATGAAAAGCAAACTCTCTGAACCTGGAAAGCAAAAGTAATTAATTGAGTTTTTTCTGTATTTGTTACAAACCACTATGAAGGGAAAAAAATCTAGTGGAGGCCCTGAGGAACCTGGCACAGATCTGTTCTAAGATCCCATTAGAATGCAGTTCAGGAAGTTGGCTGATGTTGTATTTGCCGTTGTTATCGCTGACATGCTGTGTATTATTTATTTCTATCAACTACTGAATAGAGATATAGAAACATATGCTGTCAATTATATTGAAATCTATTTTCTTCTGTGTCTATGGTTTCAGTATATGGTTGAGTTTCACCACAGACCAAAACAAACCACTGCCCCAGCATGGCTTTAGGTTACTGATGGAGTCGAAGGAGAATTTAAGATATTGACTAGCTGTATTTATTAATGTTTAGCACTTTTCGTACTTCTAAGTAAGTATTTCTAAAGGAATGGTAATTTTGGCCAGGTTCCAAGTGGGCAGTTTCATTCTGGCAACCCTTATTGTTCTGACAGCTTCAGCTGAGTATGTAGTCTTGCTCTTACCGTCGCCTTTCCTTCATGAATATGTTAAACTGGTAGTGCTTAGAGTCGTGTCCTCAACCATTCTATGCCATTGTCACTTACATGGGTGTTTATACATCTATGTGGCAAACTGAATTAAAGAACTTGTAAACTAATCCAGTAAAATTAATTTGGTAATTTTAACCTTACCCATTCCCAAGGCAGATGGTGGCACGGGGTGGGAATACAGTACCAGTGTTGAGAGGAAAGTGATTTCTTTCAGCTGTAATGCTAGTCTATGTGAGTTTAATGTGTTTGTGTAGCTAGGATCTTGTTATTTATTCCTGTACACATCTCCCAGATAGAACATATTTTCAGTAGTATATGAAATGATATCTATATTCACTGGTGTCCAGCTGTTCCAAGTGAAGGGCTAAACGTATTTCAGAGAAGTCAAGAGGATACACTCTGTGCTTTGAAACAGATTCCTACATCTGTTCCGTTTACTTTGCACAGTTCTTTTTGCTTTTGTTGTTCTTTAGGAGAAAAAAAATAATAAATCTATTCCCCCCCACCCCTGCACCAAGTGTTGTATGGAGAATTCACTAGCTAATATAGGAAGAGCTAGCTTCTACACCTTGTCCCTAATGTACATGTCTGTCCTGGAGTCAGAGACTGATGGGAGCTCACTATGCACCAGCAATTCCCTGTTGCCCTATGGTCATGTGGGTACCGGGGCTAACCCTTTATTTGTCTTTCTGCCTCCAGTAGGAAAGCTGAATGCACTTTGTTTTCTCAGATTTTCCATTTGATTTTATTCCCCATCCCCCTCCTCTTTTCTTGGCTATTTTCTCTATGTTTGGTGAAGGAGAACATCCTTGAGAAAATGCTTCCTAAAACCAAGTCAGCTGAGATTTCCTCAGACTTTTTGAGAGACAAGCCGAATGGTAACTGTTTTCTGTGTCATGATATGGTGTGATACTCTGTGATATGGGGCCACTTAGAAAGCTGATAAGCAGTCATAGCAAAGAAAGGAGGGAAGGCAGCTTTTTGGAACACTCCCAGCTCATATAAGCATTGCTCCAGCAGCTGCAGTATAAGCAGGGGGAGGCAGCATCCCATAGCAATGAGGCTGATTCAAGTATTTAGGTTTTAAAAGTATGTAGTGCAGGGAATGCATCTTCAGTTAAACATCAAGTACACACTTGCTTTATTGACTAAGTTTTCAGGACTGCAGTTTAGGTACTCAGCATACAGTATACAGTGCTCAGCATAACCTAATGCACATGCTGGACTTGCCTACATGGGCCTGAATTGTAAATTCTGATCCCTTTATAATCTCACTGAAAGTAATGAATTACTTTTAAGAATAAACTTTGCAAGTTTGGGATCTGTGAGAGTTTAAAAATGTATTACATAAGTTAAATCTCAGAACAGTTTTTCTAGCAGGCTAATATTGTGTGTGGGGGGTCAAGTTAGTGTTTTGCTCTTCATTAAATGGGAAATTAGTGGTAGGATTGAAATCAGAAACTCAGATCACTGACAATCAGCCTCTGATATTGACATTATTTGTTTAATTTAAATATATAAGCATGCTCAGCATGCCCCAAAAGCATCTGCCAAAATGCGTAATGGAGATTATATCATCTTTTCAAAAGGATGAAAGAATACTAGTAGCTCATGTTTTATACTCAGAGGCTGATATTAGCTGCTCAAACAAGAACCACGTTCCATTATTACAATATAGAGTGCAGATCCAAGGGCAAAATTTGGCTCTAAAGAACTGAATAGAAATTATTCTTAGAAAGGCTTCAATTATCTCCACAGTAAAACTACTAGAATCCTCATTTTCGTCACTACAGACACTTGATGAGAGTAGCAGATGGCCACACAAAGCATTTGTGCTATTTTATTTGAGATTTTAATGTAAACAGAATTCATAAAATATTTTAAATAAGACTTTTAAAATTGGCACAAGAATTCTTAGTTTTTGAAGGCTGTAGGTCTAAACAAATCTTGAAGTAACCTGAAAATCTAACTTCTACCCTGATTTAACTTGTTCTGTTCTTGTTATATAGTTATTACCTTTTAGTGACTGAATCTCCTTCTAATGTTTATTCATCTTGCATATCATACCTTCTTTTATACTGGCCATTAATAGAAGACTCTAAAGCTGTTTAGTGTTTTTGGCATTTCAGTTAAAAACTACTTGGTAGAAAATGTTTCTTCTACTCGGATAGAATTTTAGCACTGGCTTTGGTCTGTTTGTGGCTGTCAATTTTCAGGGATGCTGGAGGCAATTATGAGACTCCTGTTCTCTCATTTCTCTACAGGACATAGTCACAAGCTGAAGGATCGGTACACATGGGTGTATCTACAGTAGCCCCTGCTACAGGTCATATGAGCACAATAGTCAAGATCCCATTTTGTCATGTCAATAGTACCTGTCAGTGGGCTAGCAATGTGGGAATTGGCATTTGCACCTTATTAAAGCTATAGTAAACTCTGTTGCTCAGAGAAGTCCTCAAGTGCCTGGAAGGCATTAAGCATCACACAGATACATCGACTCCTTCTGCATTATGGGGAACACTTCAACTGCCTTTTCTCCCTTGCTTTTAAGAACATGATTTTTCCCATGATGTGTTTTTGAAGTAGGTGTTCAAGAATACAAGTAATAGCTGTGTAAGCTGAAATCACAGCAACTGCTGTTGTCAGTGGTCGTGATTTAATTATAAAGATTGACTCTGTGTATCTCTTCATCCTGAAGTAGAGATTAAAAGATATGAGGTATGCTATACCCAGTATACAAAAGAGTTTAGAAAAGACAGCAAACCTGAAAACCCTGGTGTAATAAGTGCACTGAATAGGCAAATTCTCCATGTGAAAACAAAGTGTCTCATGTTGAATTAACCTTTATAAGTTTATTAAAGTCAAATGTATTTTATCTTTCTGGGATTTTGTTCTCCATTCACTTTTTCCAGATATTTAGTCACATTGTTGAGATCAGCACACATCCCAATCAAACAGTTATAGGATTATTAGTACATGATTCCCACTTGATGGCAAAAGGTTGGAGATTTAATTTGATCAGCTGCTGTGAGCTTGCTGAAACAACTGTGTACCAAACGAAGTATTCCACCTTTTTTTTTTCTCTCTCTCTCTCTTTTTTTTTTTTCCCCCCAAATATTTACTTTTATGAAATCAGTTCACACTAAGGGTCTGTGTTGTCCTTTTCAATCCATGGACTTTGGCAGGCACATCTAGTGACAGAATTAGACTCTGCTTATATATTTATTTATTTTTTCTGCTCTTAATTCTTCAATGGCAGGAGGTGCCAAGACTAGCATTTAAGAAAAACAAAATCCCTGTCATATTTGAATTCAAAATGTATCATTTTGCCTTAGATGTTTTTCCATATTACAATATTGCAGTTGCTTACCTATCTTTTTTGTAGTAATAGCAACATCTTTAACTGATGCCAGATTATGTATTTATATCAGGGATCAGGCTGAAAATTGATTCTTTTCCATAGAGGTAGAACGATCATGTAAAACTGGTGACCACATGTTGACAGGCTGCATCATTTAACAAAACCAGAGGCAATCATTTCAAAGAAAAATGTTTTATTTTCTGCCAGCAGAGTATAATGGAGAAAAATTGGCTGGTATTATTTTTAAAAATTGCTCAAATCACTGTAGTTAGTATAAAATTGTCTCTGGAACTATTTCCTGTAAGTTAACCAGACATATGATTGTATCCTTTCTATTTTGAATACTGAAGCTCACATTTCATCTGTCTTGTGTAGAGCCCGTCAGGTATAATAGCTCTTTCTGATGGCTCCTTCTTTTTCTCTTTTCTGTAGCTAAACTCTCACCCACAAAGCTAATACAATTGCCAGTTTTAAGCATCACTCAGTAGCTATTACTAGCAGTCTAGCAGTCATTGTACCTCTTTCCCCTTCCGATGAACTTGTAGATGTATCAACAGGTAAACTCCAAGATTAACATGCAGTGTTTATGGCTGTACATCGGTTTTATTTTCTCTTGACTCCAAAGCATTTCTGGTTTACCTGACTGGTGGTATGCCAGTGATGATAGCTTTAAATAGAGTAAGGTGGCATTTTCAAAGACAACTTCAGGGCATCTTTTCACTAGAAGCAGGATTATGCCAGCACTGTGTGGTTTTGAAAGTCCTGCCTTAATTGTTCTGTATGTTTTTAAAATCTGTGTGAATAATGGCTTTTGGGGATTATCTCAAGAATTCATTATTAAAACCGTGGCCATATGAATATTTTATGACTCAGTGTTATGCATTTGGGTATAGTAAAAAATCCATACTTTGGCAATGACCTGAAATGGAGAACATGAGCAACACCACTGCTGATGGTTTTGGGGCCTGGCCTTGCTTTCCATGTTGAGTAGCTGTGCTGGTTTGGTGACTAACAGCAGTCTGAAAGGTTTTCAGCAGCCTTTGTGGAATAATAATATTCTGCCATCAGCCCATCCGTGACAAATTTGCTGTTTGCCCTCAGTGATTCACACTGGTGCTCTTAAATACTCTCCATCCCTGTTCACCTTCACAGGTCAGTCTCACAGTGCTGTAGCAGTCAGAGCACTAGGGAAGGTGGCCAAAAGGTTAGTAGGAGAATTGCTGGTCCGAACTAGATGAATTTAAAAATTGAATAATGTTAAAGCATCATACTGTGGCTGATTAGGGAAGGAATAAAATTGTCTTAATTTTTATTTCTTCCTTTATTATTATTTGTTTGTTATGATCATGATTGGTGGAACTGTTCTGAACAGGTGATAGTCTGGTCAATCCAAGCAGTTTGTGAAAGGAAACGTATTATCCTTTCTGTCTCTGCTCATTTGGAAAAC
>JAAGNO010011982.1:82275-113978 GCA_033439905.1 Ceryle rudis
TAACACAATTTCAAACCAAAGCAAGGAACTCTTAAACAAAAAAAAAATTCAATATGGATAAGTGACCAACTCTGCCATATTACACCAAAAATTCTGAGGTGGTATAAAAGAATCTCTTGCCTGCTTTTATTCAGAGCAAAAGATTACCCCTTGGAAATAAAATGAAGATTTGATAGCAGAGAATCAGTCCAGATTAGACTGAGATAATTCTACATGCCTGGGAGAAAATATATTGGGTTCTGGCATTAATGAGTTAATGGTTTTTATCTCATTTTACATCCAAGCCTATGGAACTTACCAGATCTGTTTCCATTTTTGAAATGTAAATGCCATCACTAGCCAGGAATATCACATAGGGAGAAACCCATAACTGAATGTTGTAGTTCCATAGTTTTATCTCAGTGTCACTTTCTTCTACGATCCCCAAATTTAAAGACTTAAGTTTCTTATTAGTAGAACACTGTAGCATAGTATGATGCTGATTCAGATATGGACTAAAATAATCTTTAAGTATATAAATTGAAATAGTAAACATGGAAAATGTTGTTACCTACTGATGACTGCTACTGAGTTCAGTGTTGAAATTTTTTAGCTGTTTTTATGCTGAGAAAAACAAAGACTGCTAAAATGAAAACTGAAAAACATACAACTGAGTTTTTTAGTCAACTGAGTATCTTGTCAAAGAGGTTAAAAGGGTCACTTGATCATGGCTTGTAATTACCCAGACAGGAAAAAGATAGCAGATATTTGGAGTTTCTTTTGTTAAGAGGACAAAGGAATTGCAAAATTCAGTGACTGAAAGCTGAATTCAGCAAAGTTGAAACTGGAAATGAAACACAAAATTTTAATGGGAGGCTAATTTAAACATTACAGCTGCTTAGCAATAGAAATTCTTCACTACTTGGAGTTTCCAGTTTAGCATTGATACTTTTGCAAAAGAAACCAGAATTATTGGTTAAAGTTACATGGCTTGCCTTGTGATGAAGATACTTCTGAGATAATCATATTCCTTTCTGATCTAGACCTATGAGACTTTGTGGGAAGGTGCTTTATCTGCTGAGTAATTAAGAGGCCACTTGAGGCAAGTAGCTTTTCAGAGAGGGACCTTACCTCTGGGTCATGCTTTTTTTTGTGGTTTGCTGTCACATTTCTTGAGCTCTGTGTCTGGTTGGCCTTTTCTGAGGAAGAGTCTTTGCAAGGAGCTTTACTACCTGGTGGAGGTTTAGCCTGAGTGGCCATTGGGTAGTATTTCTGAGCACTGATAATTTTAACCCCTTTGATACATGCAGTCTGAAGGATTTAGGATATTGATACTCATGCTTGTAGTTGAATATTACTGAAGAAGCTAAGGACATAAGATTTTGAGCCTTTTGGTTAAATATTGCTTTTTACAGTTTTAGGATTTTAACTGATGATGTGTGTCTTTTCAGGAAGGATTTTGGCATATTACTACTATGGTCATAAAATACTTGTAGCATCAGGTCTACTCTGACTAATTAAACTGTTTTCTGAGGAGAATTGGTTTTGGCTATACCATATCTGAAAATCTCAATTAGAAATTAGATCTTGGGTCTGCTACAAGTGCCTGAAAGCCAAAATATATAAGGACATACCTTTAACAGAACAGTTACCACCGTGTGAGGCAGTTCATGGTTGAGTGCATGACCTCTAACAGAACTCTTCTCGACATTTCAGGAAACACATGAGCCAAATAATGTGTGTGGCCAGTACTGATATCTGTAAATGGAATGAGAAAGCTCACTCTTCTGCAATAAATGTGGGTTTTATTTTTATCCCACTGTACCAAAACTGCTGAAAATACAACAATATCATGTCTTTTTCATATGACCTGTAACTCTGTGTTTTGCACCTAAAATCCACACAGTCATATAACTAAAAAAAATGGTTCAATGAATTTTTATCTATCTGCATATAAAATTTTATTTTGAAGACTAGCTGACAGCCTGAAAAATTTCAACTGAAAGGCTATTTTGTAAAGAAGGTTGTGACAGACTGAAAGTAGAAAGATTTTCCATCAGCCTGTTGCACTTGTCCAGTGCTATAGTATAATGCACTGAAACATGATGATGCAGGCAGTGGGCTTTTTTTCATAAAATGTTAAATATAAAACTGATTGCTCTGGGGACTAAGAACTTCAACCCTTATGTAGATTTTCTTTTTTTCATTTATTATGAATGGAATGGAAGGTGGAACAGAAGAAAGGGGCCAATATGGATTTTTTTGTGTGTGTGTTTCTTAGGTTTCTCTGTCAGGTTAATGTTTTATACCATCTGAAGAGGTTATGTTTTTAACAGCATAAACAGTTAGTTTGAATCTGTGATAGATGCTTTTTTTTTTTTTAAACTATCTTTTTGTGACTAATAGATACTGAAAATTTGTAATTACAAGTGAGGAGAGACTTGTGGAGCACTGTGCGCAGTAACATGCTGCCTCATGTGGCTTTCCTTACTAACCTGTAAGCTATAATAATAGTTGTGTGCCACTGGAAACCTGTACATACAGTTGCCCTGACATTCTACATCAAGTCTGGAGAAGGATTCTCTCTTGCTAAACTAACTGTAAGATCCTGCAGCAAATTTTTGATATTCCTTAGGAACTAAGGATGTGAACTCTTCCAAGAAACAGGTAGGAGGTAGAATTTATGGAAAAATAATGGAGGTTTGTGTTTTGGTTTGGAGTTTTTTGTTAAGTCATTGTTCTGTGTCCAAACCTATGCTCTTGTTTGTGTTTCTTAAATCTTCATATGCTGCTGTAACACTACTGGTGGGGCCTAAGCCTTTACTTTGGACTTGAAAAACAGGTGGCTTAAAAAGTGCAGATTTTTTTCTATTTGATGAGTTACTGCTTTTTGACTAGATTTCCCCCCCCCCCAACAACTTCTGCCCTTCACCAGTGTTTGTGTGGCAGTTACAGAGTTGTTGCCACTTGTCCCAGAGGGTTAAATAGAAAGTAAACATAGTCCCTCTGCAGGGGAAGTCAGTGGAGATTGTAGCCTGTCATGGAATGTGTAAGCAGTAATAATTTATATTTTTTTTTGCTGGTGGTATGTGTAAAAGAGACACCTGCTTGTGATAACCTTGCTGTCTTCTGCTCTACTGAAATTAATTTACACTAAACTGCTCACGGTCCAAGCTAGGAGGCTAAAAGTGAAAGACCTTGAAGCTTATTCATACTTTACTGAGGCAATGGTTCAACAGCTAATGCTGCACCTTGGAGAGTGGAGCTTGTCCTTCTGGAAAAATAAGCTTCAGTAAGTCCATCAGCTTATTGGAGCTTCTGGAGACTTTCCTAGGCAGCACGGTCTTCCTAAGACTGAAAAAGAAAAATTTTGCATGCATCTCCTGATTTTGAGCATTCAACAGATATATCTACACCACCACCCAGACTGGTTTGTTGCTTTTGTTTCATTTTGCTTTTTAGATATGCAGGGAGTATTTTTAAACTAGGTAGCTTGAGTATCAGAGTGACTCCCATCAGTACAGCTTTTACCACAAGCAGCAAAAGACATGCAGAGCTCACTGCTGACACTGGTCATGTAGCCCATTGTCTGTCCTGTTGAAGTAATAATGTCAGTTTTAAGATAACTCCGTTGTC
The DNA here is from genome assembly GCA_033439905.1 of Ceryle rudis. Lineage (NCBI taxonomy): Eukaryota > Metazoa > Chordata > Aves > Coraciiformes > Cerylidae > Ceryle > Ceryle rudis. Next base: position 85,891 of record JAAGNO010011982.1, read on the forward strand.
TCTCTGTGAACTACAGTAGCTCCTTTGGATTGCAGTGTCAATGTATCCTACATCCCTTCAGTGCTTCTTTACAAAAGGGTTTGTTGAGACTCCCACTGATAGGGTTTGAAGCTATAGCTTGCATATGTTCAGTAGAGACCCACCAGTGTAAGGAGAACTTCTGGATGGAAAGTAAAGAATTATGGGACCATGAGGATGATAATTGTAAGTGTGGGTAGGAAGATAAAGCATGTTATTTTCTTCAGAATGAGTCTTGGTATTATAGTAATTGAGAACACACCACCAAGAGATTATTTATGTGGCAGCAGTGAAAGAGAGGTTGGAATTCTTGCCTTTTTTTCCTGGCTCTGGGAACTAAATCAGAACGGGTAGTTTCAGACAGCACAGCCAACTCTAACAAAATCCGTATTTAGGTCATCTGTAAAGAGCAAACATGGGATGTCTGAATGCAACATTGTGCTCTTAGGCCTTTTGACAGTAATAGAACTTCATGGTATAGAGAAACTATCTTTCACAGACACAGCTTTTATTAAAAAATAAATAACTAAAAAAATTTTTAAACCCAAATTTTCTTAAACCTGTCCAGCGGTTTATGCCAGAGCTATCACTGGTAAAATAGTGTTATGGGAAATAATGGCCGTAGCTGATACAAATATTCCAGCAAAAATTTCTGCAGTAGCTCTGAGGTAGGTTTACTCATTCTTTAAAAAACTGATTCAGAACCAGATTAAAAACTCCTGATCTGAAGTAGTGTTCTTAAAGACAGTACTTACAAAAGGAGGATAATTCTGTTCATTTCAGTGTGATTTATTTATGTAGTAACTGCTGCTTAGCCCAAAGTGTAAAGCTTGTATTTAAACTGTGATATGTTATATAGCATATTTAATATGGTGTACAAGATAGCATATTTGGAGAACCTGGACTAAAGCTATCTTGCTTTGCCATTTAAGGTGCTATGTTTACTTCAAGCAGGTGGTTGTGACATGCTGTGACTTTACCTCCCTCTTGTCTTCTTGATTTCCCCACAAGACAGAATGATTGCAGTTTTTCATATATTTGTGAGATTGCCAACGTTCAGGGCTGTAGTCACAATCTGGCAATAGTGTACCTGTGCTATTTCTTTGGTTACCCATAAAAATACGGTAATAAAATTACACTTTTCATCTTAATGCTTAGTAAATTACTTCTTTACATATTTGGTAATATATTCTCCTGTCACATAACTCTTGTTATTGTTAATTGGAATTGCTATTCTCATTGAGGGAGGAATACTTTTGTTTTGAATGAAAATCTGTAATCTTGAATTTGTTTCTAAACTTCAGTCATGAGGAGAGCAGTGCAGGAAATTGCTACTGTTCCACCAAATTAACTTCTCAGATATCGTTTTAATTGGAGACCATAACTCAGATTCTTAGTATTTTAGGAAGCTGAACAATACAAATGAAATACAGATATTTCCAGTAAGGGCTCAGTTCAAAGAAGGCTTTTATACACAGATGAGTCTGCTAACAAATAGCATGTCATATGATAATGAGACCATGTTTTCTTCCGCAGTTTCACATTTCCTAACTGCACTGCTGTGAAATAAGTGGAGTGTTTATCTACCCTCTCTTAAACTGACAAATCTCTACTAGGGATGAGTGTGCCGACTATAGACAGAACATAGGTATACAAAAAAAATCTAAAATCTCAACCAGAAACACACCACTTCCAAATGCAATATATTACGCTTGTTCGGAACATTCATTTCTGCCAAAGTATTCTGGTTTTAATGTAAAGGCTTCAATTCATGTTTAAGAACAAGCAAACTATAGTACTTTGACAGCCGTTCACACTTAATTTCTTTGCATTAAACCAACAGCATTCTTTTCCACAAACATCCATTGTTAGGACAATGCTTTCAGATGGAATTTATGAGAAATGGAATTATGTTACCAAGGAGATACCATTTACTATAATGAAGAGTAGATCCTAGAAAATGGCCCCTTTTACAGCAGCTCAGAACAGAGCCACAAAAGCAATTGATTGGTCTTGGCATTTAGTCTTATATCAGCTGTGTCATCCATAGCTTCAGGAGTGAGAACACTAATCTGAAGTGACATTTCTGTTCTGGCGGGCTTTTCTGCCCTGATGAAAGCAATTACTTCATTCCTAAATGATAATTTGCAGGAGTTTCAACCACTTTAATTGATAATTTTTTGTTCTGAGAAGTTCAATTGTGAAGTGATTAACTGATTTGGTAAATAGAAATTTAAGGTGTGAAATGTACAAGTTGCTCCAAGGTAAAGTGCTGTTTATTGGGTGCTTCAAAATTGCTTGATAAAACTGCAGTTTCTCTATTATGAGACTGGCAATTGCTTAGTTCAACATAGGAAGGAAAAAGATCAAAACACTAGTGTTCTGGTTGTAGAATTTGAGTTTGAACTGGTGTATCACAGCTCACTTAATTGCTGCTGTATCTGTGTGTACATTAGTTTTAAAAGACTGTGTAGGATTGTGAGTTTGTAATCCTTAAAAACCTGCCAGGTTCCTATTATTATGTTCTAATGACTCACTTTGGAAGTAAATCCTGTTATTTAAAAGAAGTTGCAACAAAGGTTCTTATTGGTGATAAAGCATTCAATTTAATGATTAGTTTAAGCACACAGAAACCCATTCCTTGGATTACATTTACATATTGAAAATGAAAGAAAAGAAACCTCCTCTATAAAACAACCCCTAAAAACCAACCTGATGTCTCACTGATAAAATAAAAATCTTGGGTTAATATAGGTTTTGGTGTTTTTTTTGTAAGTTGCACATTATTTTTACAATAATTGTTAAAGTGTGTTTGGCAAAATGTATTTTTTGCTATTTACAAGGAAAAGAGGCTTTTTAATAGAAACTAGTTCTGTGATATTTTCCTATATAGTGAAAAAATAATGGTCATTTCATGTGTTAAATGAGAAATATAAAGCAAAAATGAAGGTCAGACTGATTTAGCACATCAAACAGTCTTTGTCAGCCAAGCTTAATATATCCTGAGTTTGTGGAACAAATGAAATTTTGCTGCTATGTTACACTTTGCTTCCAAACAACCATTACAACTGGTTTTATATATTGTGTGAGCATCAGACCATCAAACAGTGCATCTTTACTGACGTGTTGCTGCAGTGATGATCTACAGCAGCAATCTGCCATTTATATAAGGGCAAAATGTGCATCTATATTTAGTTGTGAAATTGGCCTATTATACTCTTGATGTTTACAGAGGCTAACATAAATTAATGATGACAGCTATGAGCAGTGCATTAGTTAAGCAGCAGAGTTTTTACCTTGAACTTGAAGGTTCAAGCTTTAACTTCCAGCATATACTGTACAGTTTTCTTCGCACATTAAAGGAAGTCTTCTGAAAACATTAATTTTTCTCGGACAGCATTAAATGACTTCAATTTGTGGACTATGCTATTGATGATAATATCAGATAATGGCTTTGTTTACATTTTGGGCAAACTTCCGCCCTGTAAGAATGGTGATATTTATGGTGCAGCAAAAAATGAATGCCCCTGAAAGAGTTTGCTCATTGAGAAGGCCTGATTTGACTGATTTTGGATTTAGCCAGTTGTCGGATATCCCTGGTCTGATGAAAAGAACAGTTTGAGAAAACAGTGTGGCTTGCTTGGTTATGTACTGCGCTTTCACCTGCTCGTCTCCTTATGCAGCTCATGTCAGAACAGGTATAGACACTGTAGTAACTATAGATTCCAGTTAACTATGAGCACAGATCTGACAAGTATGCAGGTGTTCAAAGGTTCACGAGTTAAAATGCTGAAGTCTTTGATGAATTTTTGATGGATGAATTTTTAATACAGGTCGACCTTTTTCCTTTGAGGCTGCATGCTAGATTAATTGATAAATAGTGAGACTGAGCAATGTTCGGATCTCCTAAGAAAACAAGTAGAAAAATCTATAAAAATCTCCTATCTCACTTCTCAGATGTACTTATAAAAGAAAGAAGAAGGTAAAATATAATGTGGCTTTTGATTCTCCTCCTTTCCTCTTTTTGGAGGTTTTAGCCTCACAAAGGTACTCTTCTCTATTAAGCAGTGTAACTGGTTTTTATTAGACTTGAAGTTCTTGTACTCTCAGTTCAGAAACAATCTGTGTGAAAAGGAAGTCTATGAATAGAACAGCAGGAAAAAAAAAAAAAGAGAAGAGAAACAAAGAAAGGCAGAAAACATCAAATCAAAAGTTTTCAAAAGAAATTTTTTCCCAAAGATAGCAAAATAATTTGTAGAAAATAGAGATAAACATACTTTTATTATCAATTTTTAAAAACTTAATTGAGCTAGTCTTAGGAAGTTGCAGAGGATTTTTTTCTTTTAATTCACATCTACAGGAACATTAGCTCTCCTGCTTCGTTCTTTTATACTCACTTGTATCTACTATACTGAAAAAATATCCAATTTCATGCATATTTGTGAGCTTTCTAGAGCATAACATTCAGAAAAACAGAACAATAACAAAAAATTGTGAATATAGGAGTCTTTAAGTTCCTCCTGCCACCAGTGGTGATGCTTGGGCTTCCTAGACTGGACTTTTCAACTGCAAAATGTGTAATGAAGTAGTGCAGGGTATTCCACTTTGCTTCCTTCCTATTTCCCCCAGAATAAATGTTTTTTTGGAGGCTGAAAATGTTCACTGCTGTTCAGATTATTATCCACTTGGACTGAACAGTGGGTTTGAAATGTCACTATTAATGAACACTTGACTAAACGTCAGGCATAAGAAAAGTTGCATAGAAGCAAAATAACTAAATATTCCAAATAATTGAGTCATTGCAATATTGATGCTATTCCTTTATTTGAACTTCTAATTAAGTGTAATTGTTCATTGAGATCAGTGAAATGAAATCTTTATAGGTCAGAACATGTCCTGTGGGTGGCCACCTATATGTGGATTTGGACATTATTTTACCGAATTGTCCAGACATGAACGAGTTAGCTTTTCTATGTATCTCTTATAACTTAACTCTCCTCATTGTACTCGTCAGCTTGAAGCCCCAGAAAAGATCCTCCTTAAGAATGTGGCTGAGGGAACAGGTAATAGATTATTCATGTAATTGATCACAATATATAAATACTCATGTTTGTAAAGTCGCCGTCCTCATCCACTATATTGCATTGATATAAATACAGAAATTATGCAAATAGGTTCTTAAAATTAAAAAAAAAAAAAAAAAAAAGGAAGGGAACTACAGTTGACCTGAATATATAAATGTCCCAAATATGAGAATACTATGTCATATCATATTAACATAGGACAAGGTAAGAACACAACAGGATGATCTTTATGGTGTACCTCATATAGAATTGCTCAAATGCACACCTGGACTCAGGAGCAGCAAAAATTTATTTCCTAATGTAGTACTACAACTAAACTCTACAGTAAATAAGCATTCTTCTATTCTTTATATTAGAAAACAGTGTACCCAAGAGGACCTACATAAGCAAAAGACTCTTCCAGGGGTTGATGGGGTTGGATCACTTAGCTCAGTCAATTTTTTTTTTTTTTTGTCACAGATTTATTGTGTGTTCTAATGTTGCACATCCTTTCCATATATCTGATTTCTTTTCTGTGAAATGGATATAACATCCACCTGACTACAACCTTTGGAGAGCTGGATAATGTTTATAGTGGACCTTTTGATCCTTGATTTTAAAAGACTAGGCTAATATAAAAATACACACAGACACTCATATTGCTTCATTCTCTGTAAAGCTTGTTATAAGCATTATTAGATATTGTTAAGTGTTACTGTTGTACTGTAGCTGGTTTTGCTGCTACTAATCCATATTGTTGTTAGAGGCTTAAGAAATTCACTGGTGGTCGATAATAGCTGAATTAACAAGTGTGATATTGTTTAGTATTGTAAGAAAAAAAAATGCTTGGTTCTGATATACTGTTGCACTTTTAGAGTTTCTCCCGAAATCAGGGAGGATTTCAGTACAATTATCAAAACTGCTGTGCATTGTTTGTGAGAGTTTGCCACACTTCTCTGCTTGTAGTTAAAACGAGCAAGAACTATGACAGCACACAGTGTACAAGCTGTCCATTGGCTGGAACATTATATCTGGAGCTCAGCAGCCCGTCTGTCCCTTAAAACTTGTTTTATGGCCATTGCCCCAAATCCAATCTCTATTTATGACAAGTACAGCGAGGGTGTCATAAAACCTCACCAGTGCTGGTATGTGGGGCTGAGCAGGGGGAGCCTATGACATCTCTGAGAAGCCCTGCTTTGGGGGTCGTGTTTGCATCAGGTTTACAGGAACAATGTAGGCGAAATGTAAATGTGAGTTGCCTTTCTAAAACTGGGCAAGTTTGTGATATATCTGCTTCCAAGCTATATTTTGAAATCACAGACAGAAATATTTATTTGTAACCACAACCATTCCCCTGTTTTCATTCAAAATGCAAACTCATGGAATTAAATTATTTCACTGATTTTTACTGCCCAAACTGAGACACAGAAGTGAGGTATTGATATGCAAAAAACCCTTGCTAATGTAGGTCAGTGCATCTGTTGATGTGCTGTAACATGTTTGATTGCCATTATATGCTGCAAAAATTAGGAACTGTGATTGTTCCATCTTTAAAGTGACAGATGATAATCTGTCAGACATGTGGAGATTGTGGGTGTGCACACAGATATGGATGCTTGTATATGCTTATGAATATAAAATATATAAAATGATGTGAAATAAAATATGAAGCAGGTTAAGCTTGGAATGACCACAAGCACAATGAAATCACAAGTGAGTTATGAGTACCAATAAAACTTTTATGCAACACCATATTATCATGTCTTCTGCATCTGCTGTGTCTTCAATAGAAAATCTACTTTAGAAATGTTGTGTACACCATTTAAAAATTATGTGGTACTATTTATTGTACCCTTCATCTGCAAAGGCCAGGCCCTATCAGTCCATCTGGAAAGACCCTAAAGGGAAAAATAATATATACTTTAGAAACCTACTATCTAAAATAGCATCAGTTGTCTACCTATTAAATATCCATTTTATATGGTACTGCATCTCAAAATTATCAGGAGCTAGCAGCTGGAAACCTCTTAGTCTTCTTTACTGGATTCTTTTTACGGAAGTTCTCAAGATGTATGTTTTTAAGGGAACACATATGAAGCTTTGCCACTGTATGATGATCCTTTGATATCATACAGTGATGCACTCTGATCCAATTAGCTGAGCTCCTTTGCCTTCTCCACAGAGGCAAAAAGGGAGCAATATTTATGTCTGTTGGGTCTATTTTCTGCTGTTACTTTCTTGTTGGTACCATGGATAGCATTTGTAGATTTGCTTGTCTATTGGAGGACCTTCTCTATCATGTACGAGCACTTTCTTGGTGTTTTCTGTATGTTTTTGAAATTGGTGGTTTTCCATACTCTTATATTTCTCATTAGTGGGTATTTCTAAGTTTTTGCAGCCTGATACTCTAGCAAGTTCCATTTATGCTACGAAGAACCCATACTTAGTATTACTCAATATCCCAATGTCATATAACAGGACCCAAGATGAGCTTTGCTTCTGTCAGCACCACTGCTTTTTGTTGTGAGCTTCACAACTCTCGTTTCTAGCATCCTCTCTGGATTATCAGTGCCAGCACTTTGCTCTGGTAAGGGTATCTGATGATGAAGCTGATGTTGCCTATCAGAATCACAGGTGCCACAGAGGATTAGCAGTGATGTTTGTGTCATCTAGTGAATTCCTGCATCTTGGTGAGGAAATCACTGCTCACCAGTTAAGGACCCATTTTGTCAGCATAACTGCAGTGTCTGGTCTTACAAGTGTATTTCCTAATAGAATTACTTAAGAGTAGAAGTTAGGACTTGTGTGCATGTTTCAGCAGAGACTGTTTCTAAATTTAGCTGAATGCATTGCTCTCAAGAGGAGAGTGTTACAAGTTACAAACTCCTTGACTTCAGTCACTTGGTAAAGCTTCTACAGATGACTTAAGTGGCTGGGAGAAAAAAATGTGTTAGTATTAATACTGTTTCTCAGGAGTTTCTTCTGTTTGTCTGTTACAGCAACTCCTCCCCCTTGTACTTTGGGGTTTTTTTTGTTGTTTTATTTTTCTGTTGGTGGTGGGGTGCGTGTGTGGGTTTTTTGTTTTGTTTAGTTTGGGGTTTTTTTTGTTTTGTTTTGGTTTTGTTTTAAAGTTTGAATACACATGGGTGGCTTTCAGAGGATGCTCTTTGCTTGCGCAAGTAGCTTCACTTTTCAGCTTAACTGTCTTCCATTAAAAACTGCTAGTGATCCAATTATGCATTATTTAAGTTTACATTGCAATATATTATTCAGTTTCATCAGTCTCCTGAACCCTATATAAGACTTGTGGATTCAGTCTTTGGTGTTGCTAAGGAATATTCTATCACTATTCAATTTCTAACTTTTTTTCAATTTCAAGAGTGGCTAGGATATGTAATGTTTCTGATATGTTTTACTAGGGATCTCCAAAAAGCCCCCTTCTTACATAGAGGTGTAAATATGCACTTTGGAAAGAAGGTGTGAACCTCTTGGTGCAGACTTTCAGAATAGATCTACAATCTCAGCTCTTCTGGATTCTTCAAACCCCTTGTTTTGAGGACTTGAGATCCTCAGGCTTGGCTTCTGGAGAAAAAAGGTGTGATGACAAGTAGTAAAGGCCATCACGTGTGCCATGAAAATGCACCTTCACTTGCAAGTAATTAGGCCGAAACTTGTCTATGTCTCTCTTGTGTTACTATTGTAGGTATTTAACTTGTATAGGGTATCTTAACTGAAATTAATTGCAAAGCTTACAGAGCTGTAGCTTCCAGGTTTCTATATATACATAAAATACTTGTATCAAGTATATTTTATGTGCCTTTTGAGGGATTTTACACATCTTTGATGATAGATATTTAAAATTTTAAATTAGACAGAGATGTCTTTGCAATGAGCATTGTGGAATTTTTTTTCAGGTACTTTGCTCCTAGAATATAACATACAAACCTAGTTGCTAGTGATCTATACAGAATTCATAAAGACAAGTATGTACTTTAGTGAGGGATTTGGTAGGATGGTATATCCTTACCTGCGGGTAAGGATACATGCCATTTCCTCCTGTATCTTTGTCTCACCATACCTATTTCTTATCCAGGCTGCATTTTTAAATACAGTTGCTATTAGTATAGAAATGTTTGTTAAGCATTCTCACGGAACAGCGATGGAGGGATTTGTGTTTTTAGGGCCCAGCCAATCTCCCCTTTCAAGTCTGAGGTGGCAGAGACAGCCATGAAAAAGCAAGTGGTTAAGAATATTAAAATAAGAGAACCTCTGAAGTTTAAATTATTTCCAAAGTAGAAACCTAGGTAAATTAAGGTCTTGGAATCATGGTATTAGATCTTTGTGCCTAAGTTCTACTGATCTGCTTTGTGTGCCACAGTGCTTTTGAAGGTCTGGCCACTATGGTTTTCTTGTTGATAAAATCCAGAGTTTCAGATTTTGCCACTCTACTCTGCACTGGTGAGACTTCACCTGGAGTGCTCTGGAGTCCTCAGCACAAGAAAGACATGAACCTGTTAGAGCAGGTCCAGAGGAGAGACACAAAAATGACCAGAGGGCTGCAACACCTCTGCTATGAAGAAAGACTGAGCAAGTTGGCCTTGTTTCAGCCTGGAAAAGAGAAGGCTCTGGGGAGACCTTATTGTGGCCTTTCAGTACTTAAATGAGGTTTACAAAAGATGTGGACAAACTTTTTAGCGTGGCCTGTTGCAACAGGACAAGTGGTGGTGGTTTTAAATTTAAAGAGGGTAGAATTAGATTAGATAGAAGGAAGACATTCTTTACAGTGAGGGTGCTGAAACACTGCAACCTGTTGCCCAGAAAGGTGGTGGATGCCCCATCCCTGGAAACATTAAAAATCTGGTTGGATAGGGCTATGGGCAACCTGATCTACTTGAAGACATCCCTGCTCACTGCAAGGGGATTGGACTTATAACGGTCCCTTCCAACCTAAACGATTCTGTGATTCAGGAAGGGTTGTGGAAGCTTTTGAGGTGTTCTATGTTCTATTACACACAGGTTGAATTCTAGCTCTGTGGTAAAGCAATGACTAGTTGATGGAATTGTGGTTGTTAACTTCATCAAATTACTAAGTAAACAAATGAAACAAAGGAAAGTTAAGAGTCTTTGTAAGGGACAAGAACAGTTTCTACTCACCTCATGCAGTAGTTGGCAGACACTAACTGCAGCATCAGCACCAACCTCTGTGTACCAAGGCAGAGGTATGGTGAAGTTTATCGTGTCCTGAGTTGAGCACTCTGTCTTATAACAGAAAAACAAACAAAAAGTTTTTAAAAACTCTTATTAAACAAAAGAGGCAATCTCTGTCTTTGTATTATCTACACATAGACTCCTAATATTTGAGAAGAGTACTGTACATTTATCTGCCCTGTACCATAAAACAAAAAGTTAATTCCTTTTTCCTTGCAAAGCTGTACTATTATATATTGAAAACAAATGAAATGAGTTTCCCTTGAGTTTCAGGGAAAGATCAGGAGAAGCCCCCAGCGGTTGCCCATTGTCACAGCAGCTTTACACCAATTTAACAAATAGCCCAGGAGTAAAATCTGAGTTACCTTTGTGTATTGCATATGGATAGTAGCAAGTGATATGTTGATGCAACAGGGCTAAATTAATATCTTTGCATTTCCACCTGCTCAGTGTAAAGCAGAAGGTCTTTTCTGACAAAAAAAAAATTGTTAGTCTGACATGTATATGGTAGTGAATTACAATGAGAAATGTGAAGCACATAACTGTATTAACTGCTCGCTGACCCCTCTCACAAAGTTTGCTGTTCCCACAGCAAGGACAGCTGAACAATTCATAAAGAGCAGCTTCATGAAATCCAGGAAGGTTTATGCTCTTATGCTAGACTTAAAACTTCTGTGCCTCAGAAGCTACTGTACAACCTGTTTGGTCATCTTGGCTATGCTGCAACTCCCATCAGAGATGGCACACCCTTCAGTCATCTGCTTTTAACCTCCATTTCCCAATAGTCAAAATTTGTCACAAATTTAGACAAAATTGGGTTATAGCGGGTCAGGAGAAGCCATGGCATCTATGAAGATAAACCCCACATATACACAGCATTCTTTGGAATCGTTTCTTGTGACTGGCAGCAGAAGAAGGAGTGGCAGGCTAAGAAGAAAGTGTCTGCAATAAGTTAGAGGTAGTGAATGTGTTGCCTGCCACTCAAACTCAACTATTATTACTAGTTTTAATAGAAGACAGGATTACCATTAAGTATATCCTAAATCTGTACATCCATACACAACAGCATTTTGAAAATGCTCTAATTTATATAGAAGACTAGCAGTGAAAAAAAGAAAATTGGTTAAATGTGACAGACCACTATATTGATGAATGTCCTACTTTGTTTACTTTTTTTTTAGTTTACAAGCTCTGAGGAAGGAAAAGTCCCGAGATGCTGCTCGCTCTCGCCGGGGAAAGGAGAATTTTGAATTCTATGAGTTGGCAAAATTGTTGCCACTGCCTGCAGCCATTACCAGCCAGCTTGACAAGGCATCCATCATCCGACTTACAATTAGCTATCTGAAAATGAGAGACTTTGCTAATCAAGGCGATCCTCCGTGGAACTTGAGAATGGAAGGACCTCCACCTAATACATCAGTAAAAGGTATGGACTAAATATATTGTATAGAATAAAATATGGCAGCCTTTAGTAACCGCTACATTGAAATTTTTACCATCATCCTTTCTTCTTTCCCTGCATATCAAATCCTTTAAAGGGATACAAATGTGGAAATCTGAGGTCTGCATGAGAAAGACACCATGTGAAGGTGAAATAAACCTCTTATTTTATTTATGTTTTATTTATCAACAAACCTATTGATGCAACTATGACAGCTGTAAGTCTTCTGGGTGACATAGAGAAAATTGCTTAACATTATTTAGCAATGATTGTGTTGCTTTGTTTTAATATCTTATATAAGGATGAGTGTGAGAGGAGCATGTGATTTGAGGACTAAAACTTTAATTCTCTGGCTAAACCTTAGAGATAGAATCATGTATTTCTGAAGTTTGAGAGAATCATATCCAAATTTTGAAATTTGGTTTTTTTCAGGGTTTTTTTTTTCAGATTTTTTTCTGGTTAGAGACTAGGATTTTAATGAAGATTTTGTAAAGTTTATAGAAATTATTTTGACTTCTGAGCCAAGAGACAGCTATCATCTTTTCAGCCAAAATAAACTGTTTTGAATATTAAACACCCTCTTTTCATGCTCAAACAAGTAGTTGGGCAGCAAAAATCAATGTTTTAGACCTGAGTTGCCACAAAAGTCAGGTAATAGAGGAATCAGACATTTTAGAGTCTGTGTGCATATTTGTCCTAAATAGTGTTTCCAGTGACTTGTGTAAACTGGACTTTTTTTTTTTTTCTCCACTCATTCTACTTATATAAATGATTTTGACGTTGCTGTCTGATAAGTAATTTAAATTAGGCATCAAGTTGCATTAACAGAACTCAAAGTTTCCAAAACCTAGGAATCGTGGTTGTTTTGGCTTTGTCAACACAAAAAACTACCCTGTTTTATTTTAGCTGCTGATCTCACATTTTGGAGGAAATGTATTTTGGACAGAGCCATATGAGATTTGAGCACTTAATTTTTATTTTTTTTTTCCCACATATTCTAAAACTCTTAATCTACAGTAAGGTAGGCAGAAAGTATATAGCATGAGTCAAAAGAAAAAGCCACCTTTATGAGTGGAGGAGCGAGGGAGAAATAGAATCTTATGTATTGGCCTACAACTGCCCATGAAGTGTTACTGGTAGTCATGGTGCAAAGGGCTTCTACCTGCTCTTCCATTTAAGAGAAGTAATATTAGTTAAGGAAAGTTGTAATTTTCAGTGGAGGGAGATAGACATGGAGGGCAGAAACAAAAGGATTTTTAGGCTGAAAATTAAGTAGTTGGACATACTTGCATAATTTCATATATAAAATTTATATTATCTGCCACTCCATGTATAGTTTTCATGAAAAAAAAAAAAGGTAATCATTACATCATCCAGAGCATGAGTATAACACGGTTCATGAGGCTTATGACATAATATGCAAATGTTCGCCATGTTTTCAGGATGTGAGTTTATTCTCAGGTAATAAACAGTGTTTTAGGGCGGGTGTGAAGTACACTCTGCTGTATGATCTGTGATCTGTCTGTTGAAATAAATAATTCCTCCCAATTTTCCTGTAGCTAACAGACATACAGTGCTTCTACAAGTTGTCCTGTATAGGAATAGTTGTTCCTTATAGGAAGTCTGATATCTGCAGATCTTTCTGTATATTTCCAGAGTATCTGACACGTCTTTGATTACCCCTTTATGGAATATATACCTGAATATTGAAGCTTCCTTTTTGCGCAAAGGTTCTAACAAAGAAAGTAATTTTAAGGAAGAATGAAACCTTGTTCTTAGACAACAGTATAAACAGTCTGGCCTGGATTAACATGTTTCTCCCTATAAGAAAGCTTGTCACCATGTCTCATATAATAATCCTTTTCCTCCACCCATCTGGTGATATGGTTCACATTCCTCTAGGCATAAGGGTTACAGGAGAACTGGGGAAGGTTTTTTGCCTTTTTTTTTTTTTTTTTTTTCTATTTTTCTCTGTTTGAGTACTTAGCTTTATACGAAGCAGGATTGTATTATTTATGTGTCAGTATATCGAAATAATGCTTGATGAAGCAGAATACCTCATAAGCAGGTTTAACTGTATAGTACAGGTATATTTTATTACTTCAGCAGTTCTCCTTACATAGGAACTTGTTAACACATTCTGATCAAACATTCATGAAATAGCATCAAAAGAAATTAATTTTCATTTATTAAGGTCCCTTTTTGCTGCCCTTGAAGAAGTTCATATGGATAAACAAGCTGAGATAAATAGCTTGCAGCTTCACGTGAAGTATGGTTGATAATACTACTACAACAAAACACTAGACATTATTCTTTGTGTGTGCCTAAACAATCTTCTGAATAGACTTAAAGGTATTTGGAAATTATATGAGAGGTACTTAATGTTGCAAAGGCAACTGCCTTTTTTTTTTTTTTTTTTCCTCCCCTAAATATGTTGGTCTGCTTGTCTTAATAAGTAAATTTCAAAGCTTAATTTTAAATTTGTCCCCCAGTACTGTACAGCAATTTAATCATTTTAATTTTATATTTCAGAAAGGTCCTTTACTCCACCCTGTATTTCTCACAGCTTTTCTTAAAAGTCTGTAAAGGCTGATGAGTTTGTTTTCTTATGCTTATTGTGTAGCAATCACAAGTTGTGCTTGCAAATGAACACTGATGTAACTCCATATAATATTTTCAGAGTCAATTACTTCATGGAAATGTCTTGAGCAATTGGAAAGTAACAGATAGTTTTCTCCATTATTTTAGAAATATCTGTATTGTTATAATACAGATCAAATCTACAATGAACATTATGCATTATTCAAGAAATGACCAGGCATTCTCAGCAGTGTTTCAGCTAAATAACTGATGATTGTAACCTTTAAAGAAATCTCATTGTGGTGACTATTGGTAAATCATTTCTCCATTCATAGTGATCTTTATTTAGAGACTATCTAGAAAACATTATATCTTTTATTAATCTTAAAAGCAATAGCCAATGATTTGACATTTGCTAAAAATGGATAAATTTTCCATCTTCTAATGCAGCAGTCTTCAGTCAATTTTTTTTGTGTGTATTGTCTAAGGCTTTCTGTACGTAGGAAGTATTGGTCTTTGTAAACAAATCATCATACAGCTTGCAGCAGATAAGTTTAAAGATTACAGTTGATTACAGTTCTTAAAGACCAGGACATGATTCTCATATAGAAGAAAATAATCAAAAAGTTATTTTGAGTTAGTAGGATTCAAATTATTATTCTTCACATACTACATACAGTGTGGTATGAATAACAGTACTATTCTGCTGTGTTTCATCCTTCCAAAAGTCTTTGTTTGACTCCCAGTATTTAGGTGTATGAGGAGAACAGTAAATGAGCTATGATCCTTTTTTTTTCACTCAAAGGTGAGTTTTCTGAAAATTCTGACCTGGAAACAGAAGTACTTTTTATAGTACATACTCTGGGTTCAGCCAGTGCTTTACATGGCATGTCACTTAAGTCCTCTGATTGCTGGACCCCTACCAGTCTCTGTAGAACTTTTCCAACATCAAACTCTTGTAAGAACCTTCATATTTTGGGGTATGATTGACTTCAAATTTCTTCGTATTTTTAGTACAAACTATTGCTGAAAGTTTTTAAAGATCATGAAGCTTTTTATGTTTTTTTCTGCTACATCACAGGTGTTTTTACCAAGCCATATTTTCTTTGTTTTTTTTTCCAGTGAAGAGAGGAAGGGAGAATTGTGAAGCAATGTGACGTTCTCTTATGTGTTGAATGTGTTTGGGTGATGTAAAGTCATCCCATATATTTCCTTTTTGAGCAATCTTTGGGACACTAGTACTGACTTAGTACCACTGTCATAATAAAGGAAGACTCATAACTCTCTTTCTTGAACAGTGTTCCCAGCATTTGCTGTTTCCATTTCTTTTGTAACAGCAATTAAAACGAGTAGTCTGGGCCTAATTTTCTATACCCTTGTCCTGGAAATTTGCCACAATGACATGAAAATAGTTATTAGATTTTCATTTTTTTTCTAGCTGAAATGAGGTGTTCATTTCTGTTCTTGGAGATGCAAGTGTTTGTGCATGGCCATGAGTCAATTTCCTAACACATGAATGATGTGACATGGAAACTAGAGTACGTAAGACAACTTTGGCTGTGTCTTTTCTTTGAATGAAAAAAAGTAGTTGTGGAATTATCCACAATCTCAAGTTATAAGTAGTTTTATCATGCACTTTTTTTAAGATCCAAAACTTTACATTTTACATTACATATCGTAAGTAAAAATATTGCTGTAAGAGAAGAGGTGAATGAGAGATTCTAGCTGAGGAGTGAAAAGGGCTTCAGTCAAATAGTGCTGACTGACTGGTAAGTTGTGTGAAGTATGTCACTTTTAGTTTGTTCATCTCTGCTTTTAGTATGACGTTCTACAGTCAGGTAGTTTTACACATCTGTGTTCTGGAATTAATATATATCCATATGAAAAGAAATCATATGCTGTCAAAAGAGTTTGTGGTGACCTGAAATTTTTCCTGTCCAAATTGTTCTCATCCAATATAAAAAATATGACTCTGACATGTTGTTTGCAATAAAGCATACAATGTTAATTCTATACTGCACTAGTAAGGAAATTAAAAAAATAAAATAAAATGTTTTGATAATCACTAGAAGAAAAAAATTGCTTTGTAACAAAATCACACTCATTCCCTTCAAGCTAGCATGTTTTTCGTAGGATTCGTCCTCAACACAAAGTATGTAAGTGTAAACTGAAAATGAATTTGAGGCTTTATCATACTGTGGAACTTGGGGTAGAGGAGCTAAGTGCAGTTCTCTGAATGCTTTGGGAAAAAAAAATAAGCAATAATGATAATTGGAACTTAGGGTAATTGTTATCACAAATGTCAAGTGGGATTAATTTCATTAATTTAAATACCTTTTTCTAATAATTTTTATGCTAGATACATATGCATTTTTAAGAGATAAATAAATTGTTTTCTTCTGAATGATCTCATTGTGGAAACCCTTTAAATAACATTACCTGTTGTTAGCCTTTTATATTTTTTTAAACTGAGTGGTGTCTTCTAAGCAGGAGATGCGAGATAACACAAATCACACAAGCCTTCCGCTAAGAGCAGCCTTCTTTTCTGAACCACCATAAAATTCTGTCTCAGGAAACCACCTATAGGGGCAAAGAAATAAGAAGTACTTTCTTCCCCATGTTTTTGTCCAAACACCCTGGGTTTTTTACTGTTATACATGAAAATTTTAATCAGATGAAAACACATAACACAGATGAATTGGTGGTATTGCTTGTTATGAGAAGGGTCTCAAATCTGATCATTTCACTTTTGTGGAACTTCTGCCCTTGTGCTAGAGAATTCTTAATAGCCCTGGAAGTTATTTCTCCCTATCTTGCAGGCATTTTTCTTATGAGAATCTTATTCCTGTTTATGTGCAGGCCACTATAAGGTCTTCTTACTGTGTACCAGTATCAAACACTGATTGTAAACATAACATCTATCCATTGTAAAACCTGTTTATGTGGCCAAAGGGCCAGTGCAGCCGTAGGAGTAGGTAGTTTAATCATGGACCTATTACAGAGGTTAAAGAAAAAGATGATTAGCTGTTGTTTGAATATAGGAAATGATTACTGGAAATTTCAGACAGTCAGTGGTAAAACATTAATGTTCTTTGTGAGAATTATTGATGGTTTTCTAGTATGAAAGTTACAGAACCCAAAATGAGGTAGCTCTGTTTGAATCTCATTGTGATAGACAAAATGAATTGAATACTGGACTCAGAGTTGGTGGTTGCCTAGTGACAAGTGATCATGACCTGATTGCTTTCAATCTCTGAAAATGGAGGAGGGTGCTGACCAATATACTCAGTGCTTTTGAGGGACTAATTGCCTAATGGGGAAACTTATGTGTGAAATTGCTTAAAAAGAAAAATTTTAATGAAAAAATTAGAATAAAAACTAGAATGCAAAGAAAAAATTGTGAAATTATGGTTGCCTATGCACCTGAAAATTATAAGTCTACATCCTTTTTAAGAATGAAAGAGAAATTGATAATTTGGAAAAAAAAAATAAAATCTGTGTATTTATGCAAAACTTCATGAATAAAAGTGAATATTCATCAGTTAAGATAAACTGGAATGTATGAGGTGTAGAAAGTTGACAAAAACAAGCAGACACACTAAGGAAAAATCTAGCAGGAGTAGAAATATGTAGGAAAAATTGTGTTTAGGTGTATTAGATATTGGAAAAAATCTGGCAACAGCATAGGCTCATTAGCAGTAAGGTATCATAAAACTTGTACTGATAGAGCAAAGGCAGGAGAGCTTGATAAAGGTTTCTTTAAGTGGTTTCCTGTATGGAATCCATTGTACAAGTCTTCATAGCTCAGGTTACCATTAATACTACTGTTAACAGTGTTCAGGGAGCATATGTAATCACAGTCATCGACAATACAAAAACTTGAGGAGAATTCTGCTGTCAGAGTTCACAGTTTTGTCAGCTTGGCAGTGTTAGGCTTAGGTTTACAGTTGGACTCAATGATTTCAAAGGCCTTTTCAAACATAAATGATTGTATGATTCTGTATCATATCTTCTAGTTCAAAATGGGATTATTATAGCTTGTTGTGGGTTTTATCATCTTGTTAGTTCTCCTTGTTTCTCCTTTTAAATCCTCATGCAAAAATATTCTGCCACGGGAATCCAAATGCCAGAGTCCCCAGTGTGAGGTTCCAAGAACTGTGTGCTCTGTGTTTAAGTCATAGTTTAGTTTAGTGTTTGAATCAAACTTTTAAAAGTACTTGAAAAACAAGTGTATAATTCTTAGGTGTGCCAAAAAAAGTAGATGTTCAAAACAGAGTGGGAGGAGCCCCAGCATTTCAGTAATACCCACTGGCATTGCCCTACTGTGATTGCCACAGCTCTGTGTTGTTTCAGTATGTTACCTGCCATGGTACAGAGAAGGAACTTTGAAACTCCTGAGCTTCTTCAGCTTGCAGTGTTTCTCATATATTCCAGAGCTGTTGTATAAACTGTCTTTTACGTATTCTTCAGACAAGGATTTAGTTTACCTCTGGTATCAGCCTGGTACAATTTTCAGCTTCAGCCATTATTTGCAATGCTGGTGTTGTGAAGTTTGCAGTACTGAACTGTCTTAGTCTTAAAGCAGCTGTAGGCAAAATATTGGGAAAATTCTGCTGTGAAACGGATGAAAGCAAGGCTGTATATTTTTTTAACAAATATATAAATGGAAAGTGATTCTTATAAAACAAACAAACACCAAACAAAAACAAAACAAACCCCACAAACAAACAAAACCCCAAACCAAAAACCCCAATAAAGAAACAAACAAAACCCCCTCAATTCTCTGAAAATACAAGTCCACATAAGTAGGGTATGCATTGTATACTGAAGTATTTGTAAGACATTTGATTTATGAGTGCATAATAATTATGGTTTTAAAACATTATATTGTCAGAACGAAGCTAAATACATAAAATGTGTAACTGATTGACTTGGGAAAGCAGATAGAAGTGAAAGGTGCTATTAAGAAGGAACTTTCTGTAGTTTTCTGAAGAAACCATTCTAGGCATGATCATCAATGAACTGGGAGTAAACATGACATAAGCGCTGATTTAAAACTTGCAAATTACAGTGATGTGTGGATCATAGAGAGTGATCTATGCAGCTTGGTAAATTAAATCTCCTAAAACATATTTAATTCAGTATAATGAAATGGAAATAGTTTTTTATTAATAATAATGTTCTTTGCTGTCCTAAACTCCAGGCTACTAGTTGTTGCTTTGTAGTTAATTTTGTTTCGAGACTGAAAGGTTTTGATTTTCTTGTGATGCATAACAGGAACAATGAGAAAGCATTTCAAGTTCACCTCTCTCTCTTTCCTTTTCTTTTTTTTTTTTTTTTTAAACGTGAACAAAGGCATAAAAAGAACCTACCTGATCCTTCTTTCCAGTTCTGCTAGCAGAAATGTTAAAATGATTTAGTTTCTCATAGTGCTTTATTTGTATTGTAAACAGTTCTATCCGTCACTTCTGTGGAGACACAAAACATTTACTGCTGGTTACAAATTAATACTCTTTCTAAAATGTTGTCAATCAGCTGTCTGTCAGTTCCTGGAAGAGTTGTTTATTGCTAGAACTCCACCTTACAACTTCACAATTAAATAGGAAAACAACCAAACAATGTTTTTAAGAGCGAGGAAACAGAACAGGTGACTTTAATGCCTTTTCTCTCACTCCCTGACACTACTGTATTTCCATTCTATCGCATTGCAGTTCATCTTCCTTTTTTTTGTTGTGTTGTTATACTGACTTGGTTTTTCATTATGTCCTTTCAGTACGGGTGTGGTTTAGTTTTTTCATTTGTTTGTGTGGTTGTTTGTTTTGGGGTTTTTTTTTGTTTGTTTGGGTTGGTTGTTTGGGTGTTTTTTGGTTTGGTGTTTGGGTTTTTTTTGTTTTGTTTTGTTTGGGGTTTGGGGTTTGGGTTTTTTTGAGTTCTTTACTGGAAGACCGATATACATAAAGTCTTGTGTTTTACTCAGGTACCAGTGTTGCCTCTCTTCTTTTTATAGTCCCATATTTTTCTCTGCATGTTTGCATTCTCAGTGCAGTCTTGGTAATGAAAACAACATGGTGAATATTATTAATATTTAAAAGAAAACAAAAAAGTTCTTAAGTTTTCACTTCGTCCTTTCTTCCTTCAGGATGCATATCTTTCTGTGCACAGTAATCTGCACTGTGTTGTGAGTTGAGGACATACCTTCCTCATTCCAGCTAAAAGATGGTGGCTGTTGTCATTATAATTCATGGTTAAAAACATTGGCAGTACTGGCTAAGTGGGTTTTGGCAAGAGCATAGGGTTCTTACTTGCAGAGGTAAATATGTCAGGAGGAGAATAACATCTATAGTTACATTGGCTCCAGCCTTGGCAATGATGGTAAAATAAGTTAGGGAAAATTTCCAAATTAAAACCAAGTTAATTTCTTGTCATTATGTAATGATATGGATTTTCATACAGTAGAAATTTCTATGTAAAAGTCAGTACCGCAACAGTCCACTTTTCCAAAGCTTTTAATAAAATGTTTCCATATGATTTTTACATTCATGCTTTATGTTGCATGGGTTAGCTCCAGGTGGTCTTTTTTAGAAGCATGAATATCTTAAAATTATACGCACAGTCTACATAACTTTTTCAAATAACACACATGATGGGGTTAGCCAATTACAGATGTGCAATAAATCCGGTGTGCCAAAAGTGCTTGTTCTGCTTTCTGCTTATAGTAATCAGAAACAGACAAAAAGTAATCACTGCTGTAGTTTTTGATATGTAAAATGAAAAAAGGCTGCTGCTGTCTGTAGATTGCAGTATCTGATAGAACTTTTGTTTGTCTTTTTATTTGTCCTTTTCTGAACATAAGAAAGATGTCATTGCTATGGAGAGTGTTTTGGATAGAGCCTCAGTAAAGCTCAATATTCTAGTGCTCTGTTTTGCAAATGAAAGTGGTTGAGGAATTGGATCTTATGGTTGGATTTAACAAAGTCTAGGTATCATACCTTAGTGTCCTCAGCTGAGCAGAGAATGTAAGGAAGTTCTGCTAAATTCAATTGAGCTTAGCCTTTGTTTCTTCTGTTAATGTAGCTTATTGGTTTTCTGCGTCATCAGAAATTCTACCATGTATCTCCAGATGAATGAGTGCTTCTTTTAGACCTTGTTGAGTCTGCTGCAGAGATAATATATACATCTGTTTGAAGAGCTGGAGAAATAGATTGACCAACTGATAATGAATGCAGCAGAGGCATTAAAAAAAAAAACAAAAAAACAAAACAACAAAAAACCACGAACAAAAAAAACGAGACAGGGAGCCACATTCTTATTAGTAAGTAGACATGAGGGAATAGAGGAGTGTAAATGAATGGGATTTTATAAAATTTGTTTTACCGAGAGTTACATCACTCTATGTTAGAATTAAAAAATTATGACTCAAAGAAAATATTTTTGTCTGAAGTGAAAGAGAATACACAAACTGTTACTATATTTTAATGGAAAGAGTAAATAAATCTATGTTTCCCATCTCATATGTTTGCAGCTATATATTTATTAATATTTTCCAAAGTGACTGTCTAAATATTTGTCATGAAGAATAGTCAGAATGCTGGAAGTGAAGTTTGAAGTACATGGATTTAATAATAATTCTTATTTTCATGTAATAGTTATGCTAGATCCCTGTGTTCAACAGAATGAGATTTAGATATTGAAGGTAGACCCATCAATTTTAAAAACCAAAGTGCAGTGATTTTATATATCTATATATCTATAACATGCAAGTATAACCACAATCTGACCAAAGTTTGACCACAATATCAACATAGCTTAAATTCTGTAACTGTTCTCTTTGATGCCAGAGGAAGGAAATCGAGTTTCCACCAAATCCCTATGCTCTTGTGGTCTCCCATTTCAATCAGGGATATAAAGCAGAATACAATGAATCCATAGTAAAGACTTTCCCAGGACATTAGAGAGATCAGTAAAAACTGTTTTCATTAGCTGTCTGTAATTAAAGAACACCCTTCATAGAGAGCTTACAATTTAGAGAGCATGTAAGCCTCTGTATCTATCTGAGATTGAGAACAAAATAAGAATTGCCGCACAGTTGGGGACTTAGGTCACTTAAGAACTCGCTTAAGAATTTTTTTTTGCTGTTTATTTGCTAGCTTTTAAGCTAAGATGAATGTTTTTATTTTTAATTTCAAAGGTTTTAGTCATACTAGGATTTCTGTTCTTAAGGAAGGAAAGTCAAATCCCTAATAAACTACTTAACTCCAGGTGTGCCACAGTCCTCCTCATAAACTGAGCTGTTGGAAAACGCTTACCTTAATTTCAGTGCTCGAGCACGTCACTCCTTATAATTCCTGCTCGGAGAGTTAGCAGAGTGCATCTGCACAAGCATGTGTGTGTTGTCACTTTGCATTCTTCTTGTATCATATAAAAACGGGTTTTGCTTTGCTTTGCTTTGCATGGGGTGGTGCCACATGCAAGTACAAAATTCCATGTCTTATTTCATCATCTGGAAAGTCATTAAATGTATATTCATAATCATAAAAGGAAGAGGGAGAGATATTTTTATTCACATTTTTTATACACATAGACAATGTCTGAACATTACTTAGAGCAGACAGAATGATATTGTCAAAAGTACCTCACTTAATATTTTATAGAAAACCACAGTTCTGTGAAGGTTTAGGAAAAATCAGGAGTTGTTTCTTTGGGGTTTTTTAAGCACATATGACATTTCTACAACTATCAGAGCAACTCTGCATTTATAGATCCCCTTTCCAATTTGAATTGTTGTGTGTGCTAGCTGTTTCTCATCCTCTTGATGAAGCAGGACAGTGCTGATAACATCAATAGAGAAATTGAGGCATATACTGATTTTAGGCTAGCTTTTCAAAAGAGAACAGCACCCCAACTGGGGCCACATTTCAAAAGATCGCTGATCCTATTCAGCAACAAAATAAATAGCTAGATTTTCAAAAGATTTCAGCACTTTGGTAATCTGATCATAAGAACCAGCTGCTGAGCACATTTGCAAAGCCAGCAAAGAGTGACTTGTTCAATATCACATGAGAAGTGTGTGGTAGAGCAAGGAATAGACCCCTTTTCCCATGTCCTAGGACTAAGAGTCTGGTTCTTAAGCAATAATGCTATCTTCATGTCCTTTGCATGAATACTGTATTTAATGAGCTTTTCGTTAGGAAATTTAACCCACGTCTGTGTTTCCAGAATAACATTTGACTTACACTCAGGGTAGATAATGAAGCAATCAAATAGCAGGAATATTGCTAATCCATTTTATATTGAATCTCTGTGTTATATTGTCTTAATTAGGTGTATCTTATAAAAAGTCCCTTCAGTATTTTCTAAAGATTTTGTAGTCTATTGGCAATCTTTTAAGTGTCACAAGAAGAAATAATGGAGTAACTAGGGATTCTAGAAAAACCCTACCGAAGCCTGTAGCAAGTATATTATGTGACAAGTCCAAGTGTGATTTTTCTGCAGGTGTCCACTCTCATACCACATTCTGAGAGCATAGTGTTTATCTTTGTTTTAATGTTAAATGTTTTTTTCTGTCCCTTCCTAGAGATGAAGAAATGGAGTGTTTAATTTTCTTTTTCTAAAGATAAATATTTTGGTTGTTTATTTAATACTTTAGCACACTATCTTCTCTTTATCCTTACCTATCAGGACGTTTCTGCTTATTTTGTGCATAAACACGGTTGCTTACTTGTCTTGCTTTCTGTAGTTTCTATCTCTGTGGTCTTTTTTTTTTTTCTCTCTGTTATTCTTTTGCTCCAGCAGCCTATCTTGAAGACTTAAAGGGCAAGTTTTCTTTCACAAATATTGCTAAGGAACTGAGAGGAAAATTAACAGCTCCCCTAACCTCATAATACATTTTGCTTTTGTAATTGGTTTCTTCAACAGCCTCACAGAGGCTGTTGATTCTCCAACAACTTCATTAAACATAAAGGAACCGTATTCTTCATACAGACAGTTATATTGAGAGGCAATTTGGCAGCCGTGAGACTAAAAGCTCCAATGTCTTACAAGGTCTACATATTGACTCTCTCATCACTAGCTTGGAGTCAGCAGATGTTCCTGTGTAGAAGCATCAAGCAAAGTCAGTTCTCAAACAAATTTCCAGTGTGCGCTTACTGGCAATTGTGATATAATGATGACAGGCAGTGAACATGGCATGGGATGGTCTTTGAAGGTGCCCGTATCTGTCTTGAAGAGGTTCTTATTTCACTTGCCAAACAGGAAGGTGAAGTTTGGAGACAGCCTCCATTCAGTCTGATCTGAACTGCACACAAAGAATAGATATCATGGCCATGGGGTGACTGGCCCTCAAAGTGTAGAGCACTTGCAGAACTGTTTTGTTGAGGTACAATGTTGAGCAGCTGTGATAAGCATCCAGTCTGACTTCATGCAGACCCCAGACAGAGAACCTCATCCAGTATTTTCTGCATCTGTTTGAGATACAGGTTTATCTCTTTGGAAAGTATCTAGTGTTGATGTAAAGCATTTAAATGATAAAGAAGCAACTACATCCCTGGGCAGAATGTTCCAACGGTTAATTACTGTCACTGAGAAAAAAGTGTGTCTCACACGTAGTCTTATTTCAGCTTCAGCTTCCAAACACTGGATCTTGTTATGCCTTTTTCACTAGATTAATGAGCTGCCTACTGTCAGAAATCTCTTCCACATGTAGGTATTGTGATCCTCTTAACCTTCTTTTCAGTAACTAAATAAATTGAGCTTTCTTAGTCTTTCACTATAGGGAATGACTTTCGGAAGTCTAATCACTCTTGTAGCTCTTACTTGAGTCCTATCCAATTTTCTAACACATTTTCAGAATGGAGAAAACCACAGCTGAACACGGTATTTCAGTAACAGTGTCATTAAAGCCTAAAGTAAAAATTGTGGTATCTATTCCAGTGTGATAGTGCTCTTGTTTGTCCCAGTGACATATACTTGATATGCATGCTGATGTAATGTGTATGGCTTTTGGGTTTTTGCCCCTTTTCTTTTTTTTATTTTTATTTTTAATTTTTTTTTACACTTTGGTAATTAACATGAATTTCTCTTTCACTATGACATTTCTGGATTCCTTTTCCTGAGAAAGATTGAACAACGGCAAGAGGTAAATACTCAGGTGTGGGGGTTGATGCGCAGGCGGAGACGGAGGAACGAGGAAGTGGCATGGCGTGGACTGTGACTGGAGGAAATGCCGCATGAACAGCAGCTGGAAGTCCGGCTGCTGTGAGGACAATGGAAAAACTTTCTGCTGAAGTACTATCCCCCGGGGCTGAGGGTATAAAAGCCTGTGTATGCTATAAATAGCATTTGGAAGTACCCGCCCCAGGGTTGGGGGTATAAAAGTCCATGTGCAATAAATAGGATCCCCAAGGGTATAAAACTCTGTGTGGTGTCAATAAAGCTGGTTCTGGTTGCACCTTCAACCACGGTCCATGCCTTCATATGCCGCACTCAGGGATAATGGCAAATGCTGAATATTACCCATGGTTTGGTTTGTATTTTGTTACAATGGCCTAATTGTTTTAGTAGGAATAGGCTATGGTGAAGAGAACAGAACTTAGAGAGCAGGCACCACAAGGTGAGATCGGGGAAGTAGTCTTCTGGGGAAAGTGACTTTCACACTTAAGATATTGAATGGACCAGGATAGGTGTAAGTGCAGTGTTTGATTATCTACAGAATTCAGAACATCTCTGGAAATAATAACTGCCCAGGGTTGTCTAAAGAGTTCATCATGCCACCTTCCAGTCTGCTAACTAACCTATTCAGACAAATTGCATTGGCATGTTGGTTATCAATTTCCTACCTGGACAAGAGAAACCAGAGCATAGCCAAGGTAAGCGAGCTCCAGGAGATCCTTCCTGAGCACACACAAAATGTTCTTTTCCACCCAGACCTGCCTCAAAGTCACCTTTACACACACACACAAAATCACAATCCTAATACTGTGGTGCACAGTAGTTAGGGCTGTGCAAGGAAAAGGACCTCTCTTTCTAAGACAGCATATTAACTGGAGCCACAGTTTGTATGGAAATAGGAAAAGAATGACTCCTCCTGAATCCAGACTTCTCTTCGTTCAGTTAGAATTAGGTGGACTCAGATTACCTACATGATTTGAGTTCCACTTTCTCTAGTATTTCCAAGTCACAAAAAGACATAAGCCTTTAAGAAAAAGTGCCACCTTCAGAGTCAGGTAGCTCTTTCACAAGTGTAAACGAAGCTGCAGATTTTGCTGGTGACTTCCTTTAGTTTGTGTTCTCAGCAGTAAATTCTGTAAGTAACAGACAAAGGTCTCAAGCTGTCAGCCATTTACCACTGTGAATTGCTTTGAGAGAAAGATATTTTACTTTCTTTTTAATCCCATACAAAAGCTCTCTCCTCAGACTTCTGGGTCAATTCCTTTAACTTTCAAAAAATGCTTTTGCATTCAGTTAACTTTCCTACCCCAGACAGCAATCTTTGGTCAGCTAAGGGGAAACTGTGCTTCAGTCCTCACTTCAGAGGCTTTGGATTTCATCACTCCTCAAAAATGCAGGGCAATTACATAGTTTCTATGCTGTGTTAAAGGATGTGATATCAGAACTTTAGATCATGCTTCTCTTGTTTGTTAAATGAGGAAGAAAAACCTTGGATCTGAAATGGTATTGCTCAGCACGGGCAGCAAGCTGCTGGGAGGAGGTTGGGTGTACTCTTATAGGCAGACTGAAGAGAGAATTGACTATCTCTGTAACTTTCTTCCTTCATCTCACATTAGCCAAATGAAAATTTTTCAATTTACTGTAGCCATATTTGGCCTAAATTCTTCTCTAAAGCTATTTACTAGGATTGTGTTGCTCAGAATTCTTGCCAGCTCTTAAGAATGCTTTCGCCTCTTTGCGCACAGTGTTGGTTATGAGTTATCCAGTGATAAACTGAATATCCAAAGAAATTCTGTAACTGCATTCATTTGTATGCTGTATCTACAGAACTTCTAAAACACTCTTTTTTAAAAAGGAAAATGTAAATATAAATACATAAAATTTGAGAGGAAATTAAGTCAGGTTGCAGAGTATTTCTGCTATTAATGGAGCTCTGTGTTCATATAGAAATATACTTTAGTAAATTAAAATAGAGTAATAAGAAAGTTGAAGTATCTGAATCTGTCTGTAGTATATTTTATGCTTCTAACAATTTCAATTTAATGCCCTTGTTTAGTTTCATACTGATCATTTATACTGACAAAAAGAAGGAAAAGAAAACAAGGAACCTGTCATCAATCATTCATTTAATCAAGTAGCAAAAGTAGATAAATAAACATACTGAGTTAATTATTCTTCTGTATGTAATGATTGACAATAATGTTAATTTATTCCCTCTTTTAACCTCTGACTGTCAGTATAGTTGGGATTAATAGGTACTGACAAAATTTCTGATAGTCACTGAATGTTGCTAACATTGGAGTGTTTTCCCCTGAAACTTCTCCCTGAAGATGTATCAGATCTCTGTCGTGTTATTTTTCACACTTTTTTGTGCCATGTTTCATGCCATTTTGGTGATTGCTATTAGTTTACAGACATATGGCCAGGAATATTTTATGAATGAAGGGGTTTCTGAAATATACAATATTACTTCTTCACATTTATATGAGAATTGCAATTTGAAGATCTCAAAATACTTTGCACATAATTACAGTGAGCTAGCAAAAAAAGACAGTGCTACAGCTAATAACTTATGTTACCTGCTCTACCCGTCAGGCAGCATTTCTTCCATG
>JAAGNO010011982.1:114417-139581 GCA_033439905.1 Ceryle rudis
TTCTTCACATTTATATGAGAATTGCAATTTGAAGATCTCAAAATACTTTGCACATAATTACAGTGAGCTAGCAAAAAGCTAGCAAAAAAAGACAGTGCTACAGCTAATAACTTATGTTACCTGCTCTACCCGTCAGGCAGCATTTCTTCCATGGTGAATCCTCTATTCCTCCTTGGCAATGCTTTACTGCATCCATCTGAAGTAAAGAGGGCATTTTCAGGCCTTTTGGCTTAAGAGATGCAGAATTCATAAAGCAGCTCTCCCTGTTAGGAGGACAGGAAGGTGAGCTTAACCCCCTCTCCCAGCTTTTTACCACCAAACTGTGTCCTCATGTGTATACGGGCACCTAAATAGATGCGAGTTAATCAGTTATTCCAGCTTCTAAAATATCTTTCTTTAATGATATTACTGTAGGTTAGTAATAGTTATCCTGAACAACACAAGAAGAGGATATTTTGCAGGGATTTTTGAAATAACCATGTAGCATGTCATTCAAGTAAGTGGAAGGAATGGTTTATGACATGCTTTTCATCTAGCTTGAAAGGTGCATCAATGCACAAAATACTTTAGTTCTGTTGTTAGAAATAATCCGGTTTTATTCAGGTATGTTTCCTGCAGTATGTCAATAGAAGTGTTTTTACGTGTTTCAGAGATGAAAAAGCTTTTCACATGGATCCATGTGTTTTAGCAACTCAGCCCAGAACTTTAGAGTGACAAATGCATAAATCTGGATTTCACAGATTTTGTGTTTGTATTTCTGGGTACTACTGGAGATGGTGTTTTGTTTTTTTTTGTCTGTGTGTGTTTGTTTTCTTTTTTGTTTACTTTCATTCTGTGTTGTGTCAATGTAACAGCCTTGCTGGTAACCCTGTGCAAGTGGACTCTAATGCCTTCCTGTAGCAGAAATAAAGTTGAGAGGCCCACAAAGGCAATTTTCAGGCTATAGAACTTATTAGGGATGGTCGGCATGGAGTAGACTGTAACTGTTAATCTGTAAGGAGCAATAGCTAAGAACAGTTAGCAAGGGTTGGAGGGACAGTAAGTACCCACTACAGCAACTGCCTGAGTCTTGACTCTGAGGATCTTCTCGTCCCATACTCTGTAGATGACTGGAGGCAAATTTTTGGTTTTGTTTTTCAGGCTTTGCTTAAGGGTCTAAATTTTTACTCATTAGGAAAATTAATTTTCTGACTTGGGTTATACTGAATGCTATACATTCACGAAAATAGTCTAACCCTTTTTTTTTTTTTTTCAATAAAAACAATAGCAAAAAATATTTAGAATTATTTTATTATAATCATTAACTTGAGACAAAAATGTAAGAGACTCTATCTGTGATGCACAATATCAATTAGAGGACACTACTGCAAAAGTCCTTGAAAGCAATCTGGCTAAATTTTTCCTCTGCTGCAGAATATCTCCTCTACCCCTTCACTGGGCTGAGCACAATCTTGCCTTTTGTATATGACAGCTTTATATTTATTAGCAGCTGTTTTCTCCTAGGTAAGCCTGACCGAGGATAGGGAATCGGATTAAAAGGACTATATTATTCTGCTTTCTGGTAGAAAGGAGGAAATTGCAAATATGAA
Source organism: Ceryle rudis (assembly GCA_033439905.1). NCBI lineage: Eukaryota > Metazoa > Chordata > Aves > Coraciiformes > Cerylidae > Ceryle > Ceryle rudis. The sequence goes on from JAAGNO010011982.1 coordinate 116,007, forward strand.
TTGCCCATTGGTGATGTCCTGTCCATTCACTGCTGCTGAGGGAAGATGGTGCCCTCTAAGAGCATAGCTCTGCTCTAGCAGGTTGGCATCTGTGGTAGCTGGCTGACCCTGGCAGAACCTTTTGTGGAAATTTTTTTAAACCGGACTTCTAGGAAATAAAGCACTTCTTCCTCACTGAAGAAATTTTGCTTATTTTAAGATAAGAATATAGATTTTTCATTCTTATTTGGCTATTGCATTCTAGCTTTTAAAAACTCATAAATAACATGTCAAATTAGAAATTAAAAAATATATATAATTTTTGAAATACAATGTTTGTAAAACAATAATGTAAGAATTCTAGTCAATCTCTATTTTTGCTGGGGTTTAACAGCATTAAGACAAATTGCTGGATTTAAACTAATATATCATACCCAAACTCATTTGTATTCTTAGGATTCAGAAAGTTAGCTGGTCAAGGATGTAGAATATTTTGTAATATCATGTCTGAACGTATTGACAATATATCGATAGGTAATTCTAGGTTAGATGATGTTGTAGTTAGTTGCCAGACTGCAAAGTCTTACAACAGTAATGATCAAATTACAGTGTCAGCAAATCTAAACTTCAGTGTTTTTTCAACTCAGCATCTGAATATTTCCTTAAACAAAAAAGATACTGTTTTTTTAACATGTTTGGAACATATATCGGTATCAATAATAGACTGAACTATTATTTAATAGAAATTACTTTATTTTCAATTTAAATTTTCCTTACTTTCCTGGTTTATATAGCATTTGCTAAGTATTTGAATTATACTTTTCTTTGTATTTTACTGGGCAGCTTATGTACTCAAAGCATCACCTAAGTACCAATAACACATTCTTGACTGAATAATGATGTATGTTGAATGTTACTTTTTTTGTCTTATAAATGGATGGCAATTTACACAGCTGTGGATGTGGGATGTTTCAATCCCAGACCATGTTGTAAGAAAAATTGAATGACAGTGAGCAAAACAGCAGTAATTATAAAACTAATTACTAAATGCTGATGATGCCCATAGGCTTTGCATAACTAAAATTAGAAAAGGAAATTGCTTTCGGCTTCAGAGAGGCAACATGCTAGTTATTTCACTGTTTCAGTCAAAATGGAACATGGTGTATAAAGTTCAATCGGGAAAAAACCCACATTAGTTTGCGCACATAATTTTTTATACAGAAATGTTAAAGAATTCATCCTTTTTGTCTTTTAGTACAAACATATCTGTAACATAAATTGAGAAAAGTGACATGAAACTACTTGTTGAATATCTTTTTATACAGCTTTACAAGGTCTAATTTACCATTTTGGTCTATTTGCCAATACTTTAGCTTTGCTGTGTATCAAAAAACCTGCAGGAATATAAGAAGGAAGAGTTTTCTATCACCTAGGCCCATATGAAATAAATGTTTGGGATAAAAACCAGAAGACTGGATTTCAAAATTCCCTCAGCTGCATTCCAGCTCCTATTATATGTATCCTGGGGATACATTTAAGTATATATATGTGTGTATCTCTGTGGGGACTGTATTCATTTGCTACACATATATATGTTTCCCAGGGATAGAATGGCTAGAATTAATCTTAAGGACTGCTTTGAATATAACATAATTTTATATTTGATGTCCATGCTTATATTACATATACATAAATACCTGTGTTTGGTTAGATACATAAAATACTTAAATAGAGCTTACATATATTAATAGACAAGTCTAATGTGCCTTATATAGGAGTGCAATATATATTTTAGTGTGGTTTAGGGTTTTTTTAGTACTGCATTTAGCTTTTTTCCTGTAGAAAATAAGAATCTCATATGCATTCTTAGCACATTTGTTTAAAAATTTGTTTTTAAAAAAAGGATTAAAACACTGAACAGCTCATGAGCTACAGAAGTATTAGTGACGTGAAGATAAAGTGGTGACAATTCAGGAGGCACACAAGGATTACTGCTTTTAGGACTCAGCCTAATATTTAGAATCTAAGTTGTTCATTCATACAAAATTATGTGGACATTATAGGATTTATCCTCTGAGTTCAGGGTTAAAGTTTGGGGGATTTTAATTCCCAATTTTTCTTTCACCTTTTTTTTTTTGTTATTTTTTCTGTTTGGTTGGGGTTTTGGGTTGTTTTTTTGTTTGGCTGGTTTTTTTGTTTTTTTGGTTTTTTTTTGGTATAGCTGAGCTGAGACATATTTATATTTGTCCTGTGTGAGTAACTGATAGATAGCACCTTCTTAAAGTCTTGAATGGAATGCTTATTGGATTTTCATCCAGCAGTGTACATCAAATAAATAAACCCCATCATGTCTGAATATGTGGTTTTAACTTTAAAGTAGTTGAAATATATCTAGTTTTAATAGCTGTTGATAATGGAATCTAGAAGTGAAAAATATAAATTTTGTAATCTAAATTATTCTTAGAATTGTATATCTTATTAAACTTTCAGGGTTTTGATAAGTGCACTGTAAGCATTAAGAACATCTTTATTTAAAGATTCATAGGGAATAATATCTTAATTGTCATATAAAGTATATTTCAATATATAAACGTTACAGTAAGACTTTTTTGTTATGTAGTCCACCGAGTTATTTTTCATTTCATATGTAAATTTGTGCTAAGGTAGATGATCTGAAATAGAGGTGCCACATATTAACATAGAGAATAAAAGGAGAGTATTTGTTTGCCATATCTGATTTCATAGAATCAAACTCTATAATCCTCACTTTCATAAAGTCCCTCCCTCTAACCCTCTAAAGGCAAATTTCTGTTCAGTTGTCAGGAACAGATTGTAAGTATTCTTATGCACTGTTTATATGTGTAACGTAGTTCCAGTCCAGGTTTGTAATAATGACCTAAAATGGTGTTAAAGCTATAAAGAACCAAAGCACTTCTACATTCTTGGGGATTTTGGCATTAACAGTGATAGCATTATGACTAGAATCATTTTTATGTTTCAGTTCTGATTTCATTAAAATCATTAAGATGTGCTAGTGAATGGGTTTGTCTCTAAGAGGCACTTAAAAAAAAGCAAATAAGAAATCCTTAGGAGGACGCCATTTTCTCAGAGGTTTCTGTCATGTTACACTTCAGCAATCTCTCTCTGTATTGTGTGAAAAGAAACAATGTATTTTCAGTACTTAAAGTATACAGAATGCCTGACTGACTGCTATCATAGCCTGTTGTTTTTAACATAAACATTACAGCTGTGTTTGCTTTGAAATATTTGGCCATTTTCCAGTAAATCTGTAGTGGAACACTAAATTATCACCTTATGCCCTCCTCTATTATAAGAAAGTTCTTTTGTCAATAAAACACTGCTGCTGTCTTTTCCTGCCTTTTATTTCTGCATATTCAGGAACATTATTTTGTTTATTATGATTTAAAAGCTTCTAACTAGTCAATGTCCTGATCAGGTAACCTAGCAGGCATAAAGAAATACTGATGAAAGTCTGTCCTTAGTAGATTAAATTAAGAAATTTAGTCTTGACCCTATTTGTGAATGTTTTAAAAGTCTTTAAGTTTTTTAAGAATTTAAACTATTTGTCTGTTCCACTATTTTCTTGACAGATATGAAGAGATGTATATCTTGGTTTTCTTCATCCTCTTTCACAGCTATCACATTGTTTCATGTGAGCTTTCAGAGTGTAGCTTCATCATGAAAACAAAAGGTAATTAAAATGGATGAAAATATCAAACAACATAATCTCAGTTTTCACTAGTGCTAGTAAGTAGGCAGGTCTTCACTACTGACCCTAAAATATAGTCTAAGTTACTTTTTTTCACTTCTCAAATTTATCTGTGTTGTACACAGAAGAAATTGAGCTAGTATTCAATAGTCATGTATCTTCCCCATTATTGTTGGCATCTGAAATTCAGCATACAGTACATTGTACAAGATTGGGTGTTTTCTTGTGTATGTAAGTGAGGATGAAGGCATTACTGCACATTTTACCTCTCTTCCAGTGTTCTTGAAGGAAGTTTTTTTCCACATCCTATCTCTCTTTTTCTAAAGTTGAAGGGTTTTCCTAGTTTTTCAGAAATATTTCTACTCTCTGTGCCTTTTTTTTTATTCTTTGAAACACTTTCCAGTATCAGAAATAATACAAATCTGCTCAATTAATAAACATGCACTTAACTTTAGGCATGTAGCAGTTCCATTGATTTAAACAAGATTATTCATTTGCTTTGAGTTAGTAATCTTTTTAAGAATCTTGCTGAACTTGAATCATAACAAAAAGGCAAAGAGTGTATCTAACACTAGGTCAAGAATTACCTTCCACAGCTTATTATCTTTTCACTCATTCTTTGTGTTTGTAATCCTTTATCAATTTATCAGTCTGTATGACAGGCTTATATCTTAGACAATTTGTATTCTATTTTTCAAGTCTCCCTTTGTGAAATACTAGATCTGTTGGTTTTGTGGAGTCTGTTCTGCATTACATTTATTGCATTCTCTACATGGTGTTTTTAAGAACTTACAAGATTGATTTTAACCACATGCATTTAGATTGCAGAATTTGGTTTGAAATCATTGCAAAGACAACCAAAGCCCTTGTGCGTTAAGTCTCCAAGATTGTTATCATTGTATGATAAATTTAGCTGAGTTCTTCCTGTTCTGTGTTATTGGCACAAGGGAGTGCATCAAAGGTCTTTAGCACAAATAAACTATGTAGTTATCTTAGAAAAGAAGCCTCTGTTTTTAGCCAACAAGATCGGGTCCACTTTCTCTATGATCAGAGTGTTACAAAGCTAGCAAAGAATAATTTATATCAGAGGTTCTGTGATGGAATGAAACGGAGCTCTTTTGAAGTATGATCTCTGAAAGCACAGCATGAAGCTCAAATAAAGTGAAGGACATTCGCTATTACAAGTAATGTCCTTAATAATCTTGTTAGTCTAGTCTCCCTCTGTACGAGACAAATGGAACATTATTGGCTTATGGGCTGTAGTAAATAATTTAGTTTCCAATATTCAGGCTGCTTTGACAGTAAATTAAAATGACATGAAAGGGGCTTGTTGAATAAAGAAAGTATCCAATCAAATTTAATTGGCATGACTAAGGCAGTAGAAATATGTTTTATAATTAAACCATGTTGTCTTGGAGCTTTATAAGCATGTATGAATCAAAATGTCAAAAATTATTCTTTGATACTATGCATTTGAAACTTCGCATGGTGAATAGTTTTAAACAAGGTTCTAGACACGCATATTGATTCAACATGAAAATAGTTTTAAAGTTTTAAGTAAGTCTGGTTTTAGCATTTATCTGCTGATCCAAGGATTTTCTGTAAAAGATTAAAATAATTCTGCGGTCCTCTCATATTTAAGTCTGGCTTTCCTACCGGTTTTGTATGATCCAGCCTTTTACTTGGTTATAAGCTCCCCGGTATTTTACCTGTTGTTATAATGCTGCATGACTGAAATTAGTGCTAATAGGTGAAACTGTAAAAGGAAACCAACTGGAAGAAGAAGAAAAAAAAAAAAGGAAGATAAAATAGGTAGTAATCTAACAAATATCTTTCTCTTACTGAAGCATTTCTTTAAGTGTTTCTTATTTCAGTCAAGCAAATTTAGAGGTCAAAGGTATTAACCAAATATTAATTGTTGAGTTCTTACTTACTCAACTCTCTGCCAATGTAGTTTCAGAAAGTGTATATTGTGTGTGTTTTCCTTAACTGCATAAAGAGAAGAAATTTCTGCGGTTCCAAGAAGGACAGTACCTTTAGAATTTTGCACATTTCCAATAATTCTTTTGTTCTTATATACAGAGCCCTCCAGTACATAATACTCAGTTATTCACACATTCCAATCGTACTTCTTTCTCAAAAAAACCACGTACAGCTTGTCTGGTCATTAAAAGAAAAACACAAATGTTTTAATAGAAAAATTTATGAAAAACTGTTCTAAACTAATCTTGTCATTTGGAAATTATGGGCAGATGACTCCTTTCCTATGTTAATAATAATATTTAAGTTGCTACAGTCTGATGTACTTGCATAAACCTTGTCCATGTGAGTACATTGGACTCACATGTGTGAACTGTGACGACCTGCAGTTCCACATGCTCTGGTTTCCAAGATGTACAAGCTCATAAAAATAGGTGAAAATTTCATCTCAGCTTCAGCTAGCCTCATCTTTTGCAGGAAAAAATGTTTATCTTCAATGGGTGTGGTAGCTGGATGTCCAATTATTTGTCCTATATCCCATTCCATTCATAGATAAGTGGGTAAAAATTTCCAGGTTTCAAATGAATGAACTCTGGGTGAACATAGGTAAATAAAGGCCCTAGCTGATCTTTTTCAACATCTGGAAGTCTCATTGCCCCTGAAAGGAGAATTCAGAGTTGAATGGGGGAAGTCTGCCTTAAATTCCTACTCATGACAAATCTGCACTTGTCTTTTCAGCATTGTGTTCCTTCATACTTTTATTCTCTCACATTAGAACCTTGTAGAAAGATTTTGAGATTTAAGTGCAAAACCTTCTTAAATGCCTTTCATCTTCCTCACCTTAGGCTACTTTCCAACTCATCAACATGCTGATTAAGCAGAATTTTACCACTAGTGACAGTTTAGGCATTGATTTTTTATATCATGCCAGCCAGATTCAAGAGGATAAGCCCTCCACTGTAGTTCATGGATCTTAGTAAAACTCCAGCTGGGGAGCTTGCATTCCTCTAGCTATGTTATATTTACATCAGCATAAATATTGAATACCTTTACTGAAAATTATTGAACTGCTGTTCGAGGTCTATGGGCCTTGACTTTAACTGTTATTCTGAGTCTCATATTTATGCCAAGTCTTCTGATAGACAAAATTCTTCTCAGTTTGTCTCAGAGCAGTGCATAGAATAGCCTCTCAAGAATGGATTCCCATTGTAAATGATCAGCCAGCAAGTAAAATCCAAATGGAGTAGCGCTGATGGCAAAACCCACTGGCAAAACAGTGCCAGCCCTTCCATTGCCAAAGAAAATAACAAATTATTTTCAATGGGTCAGGATTCCACTGCAGAGTTAGTTGGGATTTTTGATGCTAACATCTCAAGGTGGCCTGGCAAGCCAAACTCTTAAGCACTTTTCTGGAATACTTTTTTGCATGGGGGCTGGTTGTTGGAAGAATAAGATTTCTGAGTGATCCTTCAAAGTGAAGGACATATTTTTATATTGTGTTGCATCTGCTTTGTGTCAGCAAAAAATCCACTCATTTTGCTTTAACCGGCCTTGAAGAAAATATGGTGGAAAACGGTGAAGACTTCAATTTCGTGATTGCTGATTACAATTTTTTTTTCTATTCACATGGTTCCATCTTTCTATAGTTTTTCTAATTTCCTATTTCAGATGTAGAGTTGCTCATTTTTTTCTTTATTCTCCCTCGTTTACCAGACCTAGGCACTCTCTTCTTGTGTCTACCAAATTTTTTTTTTTTTCCCATGTATCTTTTTGTCAAGGAATTAATTGGTAGAATAAGGGTCAGTTCAGGTCTGACTCAAGATTTGGACCACGTTAATTTTACAGTGTTTACAAATTGCACAATTTACAAGTACATAAAAAAAAAAAAGGGAAAAGGGGAGTGAGGCAAATTCTATTTTGTTTGTTCATTGCCTTACTTCAAACTGCATTATTTCTTCTTTGATACAGAAGAAGTATACTTGTATTTGATTAGAATGCAAACAGGCCATTTTTAAAAAACAAACAAATTAAAGAAAAAAGTAAAAGAAAAAAATAGATACTTGAAAGATCTTGCAAAAACCAGTGATGTGTTTAGATTTACTTTCTGACATATTAGTGAAATCTAGTGTAGGGAAGTCAGAGGTTTCCTTGCTGTATGTGGTGGATTTTTTAAAAAAAAATTATTTATTGCATGGTCCATTAGTGCTGAAGTGGAGATTGTAATGAATTTCCAAATAAAATACAACTTGGAGAAAAATAGCTCTCTCTCCGTATGTGTAGCACTTTTCCTGAATTAGTATTTCAGGGCCTACTTTACCAATTTAAACCCAAAACAAAACTGAAAGGGAGAATGCAAAATTGTATTTTTACATTGTGATTTAGTTAACTAGACAACCTCTATAATGTCAAGAGTGTCATTTTTTTTGTTATGAAGTCTGGATTATATTCAGTCAATACAGAATAGGGCTTGGGAGCTATATTATGTGAAAAATGTCCATATGTGATAGATATTTACAGAACAAAATTCACAGTGATACAATTGCTTACGTTTTCACAGTGACACTTATTAGAATGTATGAGAATCATAAGAGGTAATCTCCTCCTAGAGGCAATATAACTTCATATTTGTTTGTTAGAGCATTGTGTATTATTGGCGAGATACATAGTCCATCTTGTTTAGCTGAGACAATGCTGTACTGTGTGCCACAATACCATACGCAAGTTCTTATAAACATCTTCTAGATATTTTATGGCTTCATGAACAAAATATTAAATATTTTTAAAATTTAACAGAATGTTTTGACTTTTTTCAGTGAGCTTTTTTCCTTTTTATTCTTTACCAACCTCGTGCAGAATATGTATATTTTTTCCACTGGAATTCATCATCCACTATTTCATATAGATGAAATATGAGAGTAAAAATAGTAGAATTTTGAAGGCTTTTCTGTAGACTCAGGAGAGTTTTTCTTGCAATATCTAACTGAAAAGGTAATGAACTGTAAAATATGTTGGAATGATTGGGGATTAAAAATCTCTGGTGTGTAGTGACAGTACAATTATATTCCACAGTAAAGGTTTCTTACATTAAGTGTAATAAATAAAACTTTTTTTTTTCCTCTCTATGATTGGTTGTCATCACTGTAATGATAGCTTTGCCCTTCTCCTCTTCAAATGTCGTTAGCCTGTGACCAACTAGTCAGGATACTATGGAATGAATTGGGATGACTGTACAAGAAGTCAGCTATTGAAGAAAAAAGAAAAATAGTCTATATTGTAACTTTTTTTCCTACTTACATTTTCTGTCTTGAAACATGGTAATTTATCTTGAGGTATCTTTAGCTGCTGTAGCTATCCATTTAGGTCTAACACATCTAGTTAGAATTTTTCATTTTCAGATTCATATATGCTTATAGCATGTTGCTGTTTCTACTCAAACAAGAGCAGCCTTGCTCATCAGTTTGTGGGAACCAGCTAGAGGAGTAGGAATAATTTCCAGTTTCTTTGGAAAGGTGGAACAGTCAGATGGAGGAATGTACTATTCCCTTCATTGTGCTGTTCCCCTATGCAATAACTCTTTACTCTTCCTGGAGACTTGAAAGCATCAGTCCTACAAAGACTTTAGCTTCTCAGCTCAGGGAGCAAGGAGTAAAGCTTATTTCAGTGTTGCAGCTCTGGAATCTGTACAATAATTTCCCTTATTGACTGTAATTTTTAGAGGTAGTTATTTGTCTTAAAGAAAACCCTCCATGCATCAAGGCACATAAAAATAGGTGCATTTATGTTAATATTTGAAAGACTTTCTAAATATTACTGCTATAACTATCCTGTTCAATTACACAGCAGTGTGTCATACAGCATTAATGATCTTGTGAGCAACAGTATTAGTATCTAAAACCATATATATAATGATATTTCTACTCACTTAATGGGCATCCCTCATATGACCAGTTACAAGATATAAGAGCTCACTTGGTCTAAATTTATCTGAACCTTGAGATGGAAGAACTGAAAACTCCTTTGCTTTATGAGAACTTTTGATTAGGGTTTGGGTAGGTGGATAATGAAAGAGTGAAACATTGAAATGTGCCTAAATAACATGCTGTTACAAGCCTTATGATAGATTTGTGTTTGACTTAACAGCTTTTGGAACCTAATAAAAAGAACTTAATTGACAATTTCTTGAAATTGCTAAGAAAACCTCGTGATGTTGGTAGGGTATAATAAGGAGTTTTCTCATCACTGTCTTCAAGATTGAGCCTATACAAAAAAAAAGGATTTATCTCTGTGGTAACTCTAAGTAATTGATATACAGACAAGGTTTGGTTCCAATTTGCCAGCAATAAAGTTGTAATAGGGTTTTCTCTGCAATTTTAGCCTTAATGTGCTCATTCCAAAGAGCGGTATTTTTCCAAGCGAACAAATAACATCAGTAAAGCTTACGATCAGTAATAGCCCCACGCTGATGCTCACATTAAACTTGTTAAATCAATTCACTAGACACTTTCTAAGTGGACTGTCTGTTTACTTTGACTTGCACCCTGTGAGGATTATCCATCAGTTACATTTATTTGAATGATCTTTACATTTGAAATTTGTAATTGTTCATGCATGATTGTGGTTACAAATCTGTCTTCTCATATTTTTGCAGCTTTATTTTTTGGCTCCTGATTTTTTCACCTTAGTTGTGTGAAGGATATGGGTATTTAGTGATAAACAGTAGAATGCATTGTATGTTTAACCTTAGCCAAATCCTAAATGAGCACTTTGCTGCACAATTATGGTGGCTTTTCTTAGTAGTTATATATTTCATATTGCTGCTTACTGAAGGTACCAATCCACTATGTGCAGTATTGTTCTTCCAGGATAAAAAAATTAACATATAAATAATGTAGGATTACAGTATTTTGAAATAATTAACAGAATGTTGTAAGTACTAAATGATTTATTAAAGATGTAATTTAGTCAGATTTACTGCATAAGATATCAGCGTGCAAAAACCCATACTGTACTTTGCAAGGAATCATTTTGTAGATGGTTAATCTACCAACTAGGCTTCATTTTTTCATTCAGAACAAACCTGGTATGCTATTGCACACTGCCTTTTGTCAGTAAACACAAAGAGAAATCTGAAGTAATCAATCTTTCTTATCAGTGGCATTCAGTACGTTTACCTTTCTTTTATTCTTTGGTTCTATAAAACTAGACTAATATAAAACAACATTTAAGAGTTTAAAAGTCTGTGTATCTGATAGCTAAGTACACATTTAAAAGGGTAGTGCAAAACCAAAATAATGGCATTACCTACTACATGCATTAAGGAAACTGAAAATGTTTTGGAAAGAACTGAGGTCCTGGAAAAAGAATGCGTTGTGGGTAATGGGAAATTCTTGGATAAGGAAGTTCTATTGCATGTTTGTAGCTAAAATCTGCATGGATCGTTATGATTTTCTACCCTTTTGTCACACTCCCAAGGCTGAATCCACATATGTAGGACACTGAAAAAAAACCCTGCTGCCTATGAAATGTTACAGGTGTCTCTTACATACATCACTTCCCATCCTGGTGAAAATAATTCTTTTCCCTTAAGTATAGGTAAGTTTTTATAATGGATGTGTGATGTGCTTTTTGAAGTGGTAGCCAGCTTGTTTATTAAAATATGCAAACAAGATATATGGCAGATTGCTTTTTTTTTTAAATGGTTATTTTTCAGGTGTCCTTATTTTAGCTATCTGCCTAGTCTAACTCCACCTATTTTTACATATTTTCAAGGATGTAATTTGGCTTAATTGAATGTGGTCATGTGGAGGGAAATGTCTTCTCTTCTCCAGAATATACTAGAATTATGTAAATATATAATACTGTAGTATTGTAAAGAAACAGGAATAATAAGAAATATAATTTGCTGTACATATAAATAGTTCATCCAACCCAGCCATTTTTCTTCTGTGTCACTGGTTATCATTTCACATTGGAAGAGTTCCTTTAAGCAACCTCTCATTTATTTTAATTTTTTTTCTTCTTCTATACGGGTAAAAGCAAACACCTCCTGCCTCTTCCAGCCCCCACCCCAGAAATACTCTGGTATTCCCCTTTTCTGTAGAACAGAATTTCCAGAAATATGCTCTCCAGATAATTGCTGCAAAGCCTTTATAATACAAAATTTTAACACTTACTTTGGGATCTTCAGTAGAAATTTAGAGGCACATTGTCTTTGCCTATTTAGACTTACTGGATTAGTTTCAAGTGTAGATTTGCAATTTTTAAATATGGAAGGTAGTAAAAAATAAGGCGATATCTTGTCATTGTTTCCTCTGCCCCTTTCAACTGCACAGCTGCAACTGAAGGAAATTGCAGGTGATTAGAAAAGATGTTGGAAGTTGTAAGAAGCTTAGTGATAGATAGAAGACTTGAATGTGACTCAGAGTTTAATTAGGATAGAATAATATAATTTACATAGATTCTGTCCTGTTAGATCACAATTGGTTGATGCTTACAGTATGTTGATGCATCTTAAAAGCCACTTAGTGATGGAACATTTTGACATACTTGAACTCTCGCTTCCCTTTTTGTGATTCCTTTGATGTGATGGTAGCATTGGCAGTTTGGGAAGTGAACTCTAGAAGAACTGGCATGTGTAGTTTTTCTGCCTTAACTAATACCTCTACCCAGTCTTGGATGTGAGAATCCAGAGTGGTCAGAGGTGGAAAGAGTGGTGGCTCCATCTCTCAGAGGTGACTGTAGGCGCTGAATGGGAAGCAGAAGGTGGGACAGACCCAGTCAGTGCCTGAAGGCATCTGGGTTTGTCATTCAAATTAGCGTTCCATCAACAACTTCAGGAGCACTACAAATGACATTGCTGTCAATATTTTATGCAAATAATAATCATCTTCATAATCTGTGTGCTCGTGTAGCTTCAGTCTTTACAGTTCTCATAATTCCTATGTAGGGGAGCTGTATATTTTGAATGGGTTGATAGTAGAATGTTTGAAGAGGAGACAGTCACAAAGAACATTTACTGATAAGCAACCTTATATTACATGTGAAAAGAAGAATATTAGTCCTGTAAGCATTCCGGTAAAGGGAATTGCCCTTAATCTGGAAAATGCTTCTCACACACTAGCAGGATGTTGCAGTGTTTACTGACTTTCCTGACCTACCTCCTTGTTTAATTACATATTCTGCAGTTATTTATGGATAGATCTCTGTTCAGAATTCAAATCCATCTGACTCTTGCCAGTATGTACAATGCCCACACTCTATCAAGCAAAACTTTCAAGTGAGTTTTGGATAATAATATTAGGAAATCTTTCAGGTATTAAATGAACAGGATTTTTTGAGTGTGTGTTCTCTTGCTTGCTTTTTTATATTGGAAATTGGGTAAATCTCCCTATGTTCATCTACATCACTGAAATTATTTTCTCTACAAATTGAGTATTTTAGCTAAGTCCAGGAAATGATGGCAAAGACTTCAAGGCAGATGTTCTAGTCTAACTAATAGCTATTCATTTTTATCTGTCTGTAAAGAGAGAAGAGCTTTTTTGGGTAATATTTCATCAAAAAGTCATGGGCAATTTATGTGCTCCGTTACTGGCAGGTATTTTTTTATTTTATCTTTCAATGGAAAGTTCTCTGTCCAGTCAAAGGTTCTTCCTGAGCAGAAGTGGTCAATAAGCTGGCAGAATTGAACCACTCCAGTTCAGTTAGCCAGCAACATTTTGGGGGAGTAATGTGATTGTCACAGCCTTTGATTCCCATCTCTGGCCCACTTGGATGGAGTGGAAACAACTTGCTGCATGAATTTGGAACACAGCTCAAGTTGAAATATCTTGAGTCTTTTGAGAGCTGCCTTAATTTCTTTATCAACCTTGTCCACCCTATTCAGTAATGAATAAGTAATTTAAAAGACTTCTCCAACATTTCTATTAACTCTAATCTTGGTTCTAGATAGAGTACAAAGAGTTTCAATGTTTCTGTTTATTGCTAGTTTTCATTTCTGATTTTGTTCAGCTCTTTTGTAAGGATGGGGAAGAAGATAGGCTTAATCAAATACTTTTTCCAACTGATTGAATGCATCTACCTAATTGACAACTGTAGAAGCAGAAGTACTCCTTGCACAAAATAGTTCAAGATGAAAAAAATAATTATTTTTAAGAAATGACCCCTTTAGTTTCCTAAGAAAAGCAGGCCATGTGAATAATTACTTCCCACTAATTTCTGATAAAACTCTTACTGCAAAAATTGCCCTGGTTGCTTTTGAAAAAGCAAAGGAGTAAAAAGTTTTGATGAGATTTATTAACTTTGAAGTAAAAAGTATTGTAAGTAAGATATTACATAATTATTGATTAGATGGTATTTCCCTAGGCCAGCCTCACTTACGCAGTAACCTGCTCAGAAGAATACCCGATTTGTTTCTTTAGGGTATTGTTTGTTTTTATTTTGATTGGAAAGTTATATTCAGAATCCTTTTTAAAAAACATTATTTACCAAGAGACTATCATCATTTTGGTGACTGATATTTAAGATTTAGTGTGAAAAGAAAGTGCAACGTCTGATAAGAACAGCAGTTAACTAAAAGAATTCATTTCCTCTTCCCGTGTCTGCATTTTGTTTGAGACACAGGGCTAATGACAAAGGTTCTTATGGATAATATTGTTAACATGTGCTTGGTTTATTTTGCTGTTAATAAAATATGAACGTTATCAGTTCTTGATTTACCCCATGAAGAAGTGCACAACTTTAATACAGTCATAACTGAACCCTTATATGTATAAAGATTAGTTATAATTTTTCCAGCTCATTCTGTGACATTTCAGAGCTTGAAAGTATGGCCACATGTAACTGTTCTTCCACAAGTGTCTGTACTGCAAGCTTCTGACAATTGCATATTTGAAGATTATTATCAGAGTCCTAATTGCTACCTGTAACCCTTGATTGGCTCAAGTAACTGATTAATTTTGCCCCTTGGTCACAATTATAAGAAAAATATATCTAAAGACAAACGAGTAACAGCAGCTGAATCATCCTTTCTGTCTTGTGTGTGTTCTGTCTTCATTAATCTGATGCTTTTATTCTTTTCTAAAATCAAATTCTGTTAGGGCTTGTGCTGCCCATTTTTAAGGACACTGGCTCAATGGCTATGTTGTATGCTAATGATTTCTTTAAAGAGAGCAAGGAATGCTCAGCCAATGCAAACCTGTAATGATATCCACGAGCCATTGATAATATGATGTTGACCATAACCCTGCTAATGCAGCCTCATATCAGTGTAAGGCAGCACTGACACATCATGTTTTATGATATACATGGGTGTGGAGGCCCATGACACTAATAAAGAGATGCATTCTTAGGGAGTGAGGAGGTCATTGGCAAGCACAGACAGAGATGTTTTGATGGTGAAATTTGCTCATAAGGGATTAAAGACCCAAAAAGAGGCAACTTCTGTATAATATGGCAGCACATTGTGAGAAGGATGGTGTTGAGAAAGCAACGTGGGGTTAAAGTACTCCTTGCACAAAATAGTTCAAGTTGGATCTAGAATGGGCAGATCATAAACTGCTTGTAAAATAAAAGGAAGGTATATAACGAGTATGGGAAGCACACAGAGAGAGAGATGAGTAAGGCCGGTAGTAAGACAGGCAGAAATAGGGTTAGTGTGGCAAGCTGGAAAAGGATGGTAGAAAAATATGTCAAAGAAGTGTTAGCTATAAGGAGGGACTGTTGGAGAGTTGAAAAAGTATGTGGGGAGGGAGGTCATATTAGGTTGGGTCAATCTTCAGATGTAAGTCGATATTTACTTGTAAAGTGTAAAAGTTAGTTGGGAAAACAGGCCAAGCAAATATTGATTTAAACCAAGAGCTGGTATGAGCTTTTAATATTGTTGTTCCCTTTGTTCACTATGGCATTAGAAGCTGAACTCTTCTTTATTTACTTGCAAGTAGGTATGGGCCAGATAACTTTGATAGAGGTTTTTAGGCTTGCTACCAGTGATCTGAAGCTTGACCTGTGAAAACTGTCCTTTCTGGGCATCAAAAGTAATATAGTTTTAAAAAGTGGTACAGGGCCTCTCCTAAGTGACCTGCCAATCATGCTAAACTGAAATGTTATTTGCAGTGCTTTTGGAATGTGGTTTAATAATTCCCAGAGGACAGAATTCAGACCGTGAAATACATTTCACTTTGGACCTGAGGACAGACCTGCAGTGTGGTTCTGAAGGTGAAAGCTAGCGTTTATATCCAGTAAGACTCATGGCCTAAAGCAATTCATGAACTTGCTGGAAAAATGTTACTATGATGCTTTAAATGTTTCTTTTTCTGGTTGGGTTTTGTTTGTTTGTTTTTGTTTGGGGTTTTTTTTTTGTTTGTTTGGTTTTGGTTTTGGTTTTTTTTTTTCCTATGTAGGTTGTTGTACAGCTGTTAAAGAATGTTAAAGTGCACGGTAGAAATAGTTCCATTTCAGAAATATTTAAAGAATGACAGAATAGATAAGAACCTGATAACAAACTTAAGAGTGAGGAATATTTCACCATTAACTATTCCAGTTTTCTCACCAGACAGGTAGTTATTATGTATGTGTTATGCAAAAACACAGTGGGTTAGTTTTTTAATTTCTCTTTTTGCTTAACACGCTGATTCATTGTCAGAGAGGTGCCTGACTGTAAGAAGTTTTAATACTTAAATTTGGTAGTGATTCATAACCATGTTTTGGAACATCTGACACTAAAAATAATTGCTGAGTTTCTTGTAGGCTCCAAATTAATAGCAATGTATTGCTAGAGAAGATTCTGTTGATGTACCCTACCTACTTGCTTCCAGCTTTATGTTGAGACAACTCAAATATAAGAATTAGATATATTTTACTTGTCAAGTAGTTCCT
The DNA here is from genome assembly GCA_033439905.1 of Ceryle rudis. Lineage (NCBI taxonomy): Eukaryota > Metazoa > Chordata > Aves > Coraciiformes > Cerylidae > Ceryle > Ceryle rudis. The sequence goes on from JAAGNO010011982.1 coordinate 132,568, forward strand.
TGGCTTTCATTTACAAAACCAACTTTTTACACAGATGAAATTTCTTTGCTTCACTTGTGGTTCAGTAACATGTACAGTATTTCTTTACATGTCTGAACTTGAATTCATTAGAAGTACAAGATATAACTAAGAAATCAACTGTCTGCACTTATTTTCTTCAGATTCATTACACATGCAGATCGGTTGAAGTGCAGTACATGATAAAGCTGTTTGATGGAGTTGCATGCTATTATCTGAAAGGTCATATTTTCACTTGATTCCCTTGGAATTTGCTGGATACACAACTTAAGTGATTTCAGTTGAAAACCAAGTGTGTTTTTAATGCACATTATTAATACAATTTATTTAATAATGAAAATTATTAAATGGGCATATATGTTATACAATCAATGTAAAGAATGCCTTTTTATCACACTGCTTTAAACATTAGTAGAAAAACAAGATTGTAGAAGTAAATTCTAGGGAGTCCTAGTGCACTTGCAGCTTTCATGCAGTTTGAGTGTAGGCTCTGTCCTGAAGCTACCTGAAACCCTGGAAGCTGGACATTGGAGGTAACGTGTTGATTAAGTTGGGTACTTTCCTGAATACTCTCCTTGCAATGACACGGAGAAATCACTGACTGTTAGATGTTCCTACAGATTGCCCTTCCCTCATCATACTGGGGTGGTTTTAGGCATATGAAGAGTACAAAATAAAGCTGAAAAACTCAGAGAACGGGGATGCTATAGTCTCAAGTAGTTGTTAATGAAATATTTTCGTAGATTTATTTCAATAATCTCTATTACTTTCTTTTTTACATTACAGAATATATAGTTCAATATTGACTTTAAGGCATTTAAATAATGCTTCACCTTAGAAATGGTGCTTTCTTGGTCACTTTGTTTTTCACCACATAAACAGAGTAAATAGCTTGTAATGCAGAATTGCCATAGGCTTTCCCCAAATAGCCAGGGTATCTTGTCCACTTATTTTTTAGGAATACTAAAGAGTAAATACTTCAAAGATTAAAGACAACAATTATAACCGTGTTTCATAACATTTATTTCTTTCAACATTTGTATGAGTCTATCTTTAAATAATTATCTACAAATATTGTGGCGTTGGAAAGGAACAGTTTACTGAAATTTACATTAGGTATCTTCACCAATGGCATATTAATATCTTTTCTAATTTCATTTGTTAGATGGTAAATATTCTAGAGGATGGCTGCTTGGCCTTCATCATGATTTGAACTCACAGTGTCACAAGTGCACTTGTAAAATGATTGCTTGCGGAAGTGCAGTTGGCCGCTTGGACAGTGTGCTCACCTGCACATCTAAATAAAACAACATTGTTCAGTAACACAGTAGTGTGGATGTCCTTTGGATGCATCATTTCTCCTCTTTATAGAGAAACATATGCATAAACATCCATAAACAAGACAAAGTTTGTAAGTAATACCCTTTATTAGACTAGCTAATACTGTAAATAAATAGATGGGCATACTAGCCCTTCTTTGGGCCAGTAAATGCATGAACTTTGCTGAAGTTTATAGAAAGAAAACACTACCATTGTGTGCATTTGTTGCATGCATCTAAGTGTAGAATACAACTAGATACATATCGTTTACGTACATATTTGACATTTATAATTTTGTGTGTGTGTAAAATGATTGCCAAAACTTGCTTAAATGTGAGGTACCTGGGTAATGCTAGACAAAGACAATTGCCTCTCTACATATTTTTATCAAAATAAAAGGAAATTAATAGCTACAACATAAAGACCTTATTTTCTGACCTTGAAGGTTTCTGAAAAACAAGCCGTGCTCTTTAACTTATTTAAATGTCATTAGTTTATGGCCTGCAATATTCAACAGTTTAAAGTTGCTAATTAGATTAATCATTACGAAAATATATGTGAGAGGATGAACAGTTTTTATTAGCTTTTTATAATGTGGCAGCAGGTCAAAACAGAGATTATCTACCATACTTAGAAAGTTCAATATGGTCATTTAATTAATTGTGTGGAATGCTGGCTAAAGTGTCAGTTCTACGTGGTCAAAGAACTTCTTGTCTCCTGCACCAACTTGCGGTCTTTCTAAAGTCTCCGTTGCTTGCACCCATTAGATATATTCAAAAAGTAACACGCATAGTCTGTTGTGAATGCCAACCATTGCACTTTTTTGCTCGAGGGTGGCATTTGATCAGTTTATTTTTTAGTAGCCAGGAAATGAGTTCTGTTTTGGGAATAGCCACTAGGGAAGGTCAGAAGTGAGGTCACTGATAAGCCACGGGTGTTATTTTTTTACTGACTGGTTGAAGTGCACCTGGAACGTGGATATGCTGAAAACTGTCACTTTTCAGCAATGTTATAGTTGCTTACTGCTTTTGAACAAAAATATTTATTCAAAATTGCTTGATTAAAAAAATAATCCGTTGTTGTTCATTCTGCCATCTGTTTTTGCACTTACAAGAGCACCATTAGCATAATTAAATTAGCACTTTTCTTCTTCCAGTATTTCTTATGTTGTCATGTACTCCAACTTATTTGTACAGTTTTAAGTGAGGATACATTTTCTAGTTAAATCACGGAATTGAATTGATGATGTCTCTTGTTAGAATTCTATCTTATAGCATTGTCTTCAAGTGCTAAATGACTTTGGGGATGTAATAGTGTTTAATTTAAAATCATACAAACCTATTATCTTACAAACTTTAAAATATTGGTGATGATATTGTGGAAAAGATGTCTAACTAGAGCAGTAAGCAAATAATTTTGAAGTAGTATGCTTTGTATTCAGGTGCCTGTCACCTTTTAAATTTTGCCTGATAGGTTTATTCAATGGCAGTCCTCTGTTCTGTATTTTTGTCCCTATGTAGTTTAAGTAAAAATTAAAAAAAGAAAAAAAAGAAAATTAAACTGCAGCAGGGATGGCTAATAAAGGCTTTCAGAAGGGACATTTTCACCATTACTTGGGCACAATACGATTCTCTGCTTGCTTTTTTACACATTTTAGATCCAGAAATTGTATCAATCACCTCTCCCACTTCAGAATGCCTCCCAAGGAAACAGTAGTTGTTGAACCACACACATGTAATTCTCATCAAGAACTAAGAAAATTATGTATTTAGTTAACTTGATCCTAATTTTTCAGATGGATGTCCAATGACTAACTCACAAAGACAAGGAGTATGTATTGTAGGTGATGTGAAATATCACAGATTAGTTTACCTGTTTTAAAGCTCATGAAAGCTCATGCATATCTGTATGAACTATATTTTGCACAGGCTACCCCATTTATAATTAGGTATTTAATTTTTGTGTTAACTGAGTTTCACTGGAAGCAGGTTGGCAAATTTCATAAGAAATGAAAGACCATGTGATCTTTCAGATAAATGTTTTAATAAATTACTTAAAATAATTAAAATAATTCATTTCTATGTTTACTGCATCATCAGATTCCATTCTGCTCCAATTTCAGATAATACTTTCTTTTTTCATTCTCCTCAGCTTGCTGTTCAACGCCTTAATCTGAGAGCAGGTCTGTACTGAACAAATGCTGAGTCAGTATAACTATTAGATATTATCTGTCCACAGCAGTATGGAGCTCTGAGACATGGTAATTAGTCCACATGCATTCTTTACAATACTATGCAATATGTCGTGATCCTTAATGCCCCACCTACAGAGTATCCTGCTCCATTCATTTGCAACTCTTGCCCTCAGCTGCCTAAGTAATTGGGGAAAGGAGCCTCTCTATTCACCATTCTGTCAGAGTAAGCAGAGAGCGCCTATTTCTTATGGCTGAGATGATGGAAGCCAGAAGAGGAAACCCAAGTGCTACCAAAGATTATCTGGGGTTTATGAAAACTGGCAGCAAAACCAGATCTGTATAGCAGCTTGTCAAAGACTTGACATATTCATAGATTTTTTTCCTGTGATGGAATCATCTTACTACATGCTCTCTTGCATAGCTTCCTGTTCTTTGCACAGTTTTGGTTTGTTTTTGCTTAAATGAAGAACAGATTTTCTTGAAGGAGATTCTTTTGTGCTATTAAGGGGTTTTAATAGAGTCGGGGTTCCTCTAGAACTTACATTACTTACCTCTTAGCAGATGCTAGAGCTTGTATTCATAGCTACATAGGACAGTGAATGAAAACTCAGTATTCTGTTGGACTATTTGAGAAAGCTTCTGTCAAGGAGAAATTTTGCCATCATTGTGTCCCTTCAGATTTAACATGTTAATCTGTGATATGTATTGTGTAGAGGTAATTCATTCACAGTGCGTATGTTACCTAGTGTTTAAGACATTGACAACATATGAAACAATACCTGTCCACTTTGATGGGGAAAACATGGATAGTAACTTGGGCAGTGAGAAAGTGTTGTTGAAGGAGTAATATTGTTATACATGTTAAAGCAGGGAATTCTGGCTCTCTCTGGTAATCTCTTCTTTCTCTTTCAGGCAATTTTGCATTGTCTTATTCCTCTCTCTAAAATTTAATAATGAAATACATATCTTCATATCTTTGTGTAGACATCAAAATACAGTAGAGCTGCTCACCTTAAATACTTAATAATTCAGGTACACAAAATGATCTCAAATGTAAAGAGAAATCTTATATCAGGATTGAAATCTAGAGCAAGATAATTAATCAGGTTGCAAATCTTGATGTGGAATTTGTTTGAATTATCTGTCCCATACATACTACTTGCAGAATTGTAATCTCCATTCTCCTGCATGCTTCCTCAAATTACAGTGAGTCATTTTTTGACTATTTATAGTGGGAGTTTCTTTTTTAATACAGGCACTCAGTGTCTTTAAGCACTGAAATACTTAGCTGTTTTAGCAGCCTAATATAGGCAGGTTTTGAAAATCTTGCTTCTAAATACCTCTTCTTGCAGTATGATGGGTATTGCTTCAAGATTTGCTCTTTGAACGTTTATCAAGCTCTTCAGTCATCTAGGCTCTTGCATTCTTATGAAATCAATGCGAAAGGTAGTGTTGATGTCTGACACTGTATGGCACTTCTGGGTGGGAGTTGGTAATAAGTGGAAATAATAACGCTGCAAATCTACTGAGAAATGTTAGTGTCTAACCTGATAGAATTGCAACAAAGCATAACAAGCAAACAAGTAAACCCATTCTAGGTTCAGGTAATAAACATTGCATCTGAAGGAGGAAAAAAAGTGGGATTAGATGGGAAAGACCATTATTGCATCAAAATGATGCATCTGCGAGCTCCTTTCATGAGTGTTTTATGACTAGGCAAACACATTTTCATGTTGGCTTCTGCAGTAAATGTTTCTCCTTTATTACTTGATAGCCACTTAGAATTTAGCCTGATTTTTAACAGTGCTAACATAAAGTACTAGGAAAATTTATTTGAATAAAATAAAGCTACATTCTTCTAAACTGGAGTCATAATATTAATACTTAAAATACACAGCAACATGCTGGGAAAATGGGATAGTTATTTAGATATATTATAAAATGTATCCCACTACTTTGATGTGATTCACTACTATTTCACCAACCCAATTTAACAGTCTCCTGTGGAGAGGGAATAGTGCAATTAAAATTAGTAACAGAGATTTTCACATTCATATATCTAATTCAGGGATGGGTGATAATGAATTAAATACTTTTTTCTTCTTCTGAAGTCAAATCAGTATTAAATGAATCTGAGCTAGAATTCATATTTAAAGAGTGTGCTTGTGTGCAGTTACAGCATCTGTAGACATTTTCACATGACAAATAGGTGTCCCAGCTCAGATTTGCATGATAGTTACCTTTTTTGTTTCATTGGACTTTTTTCTTTCATTAGGTTCTTGAAAATTATGTGAACTTATAACAGCAATTGCTAAAAAGTTAAATCACTTTGCAGCATGCTGTGGTCCCAAAACCTAAGAAATTCCTAGGAAATGAACTGCTGTCATTAAATTTGTCTTGGACAAAAATAAAGGAAGGTAGAACAAAAGATTGATAGCCCTGGGAACAATGGTCTCTAGACACTTGCTAATCAGACATTGGAAAACCCAGTGGATAATCCTCCAGGGTAAAGTGGCTAAATTTGTTTGTAGACATTATAAATAAGGAGTGCGTCTCAACTCATTTTGAAGCAGCATAAAAAAAAAGAAAACCACCAATAAAAAAACAAAACAAGGATATGCTGTTGTCTATGTATGATTTTACTCTGGAAAAAACAAACAAACAAACAAAGAACACCCCCCCAAAAAAAACCCAAAACCAACAACAACAAAAAAAACCAAAACCAAACCAAAACTAAACAAACAAAACCCAAAACAACACCAGGCTTCCTTCTGGTACCTCCCATAATTAAACAAGGAAATTAGATATCACTTCTTAAGCAAACAAATCCTCGTAGCAAGAGTCACATTAACCCTTCACCTAACCACAGATTAAATAATAGCTGTATATTACTAGGGGTCTGCTGGTAAGATACTATCTTGATGACTCCTGCTGCATCACCAAGTTAGCAAAGTATGAGCTCACTTTTGTTCCTCAATAGAAGCTTTTCAATAAATGAGTGAAGAAATAAACCCATGCCCCTGTGCTGACTGCACTTGCAGATGGTATGTAATACTGAAAAATGTAAATTACCCTTCTTTAGAGACCTGACTAGTAATGGGGCTGATGAAGAGCAGGAATCAAAACAACTGTGAGTTTAAGGTAGACTTCTGTGTGCCGTGTCACCATGTGTGATGGGTTGACCTTGGCTGGATGCAGGGCACCCGCCAAAGCTGCTTTACCAACTGTTATATCCCACTCCTCAACTGGACAGGAGAGAGAAAATATGACAAAAGGCTCATGGGTTGAGATAAGGACAGGGAGAGATCACTCACCAGTGACCATCCCAGGCAAAACAGACTCGATTTGGGGAAATTAATATAATTTATTACCAATCAAATCAGAGTAGGATAATGAGAAATAAAATAAATCTGAAGAAAATCCCCCCCCCCCCCTTCCTACCCGCCTTGCCTGCACTCACAATTTTCTTCATCTCCTCCCCC
>JAAGNO010011982.1:139681-153351 GCA_033439905.1 Ceryle rudis
AGGATAATGAGAAATAAAACTAAATCTGAAGAACATCCCCCCCCCCTTCTTCCTGGGCTTAGCTCTACGCACAATTTTCTCTATCTCCTCCTCCCCAGCAGTGCAGGGGGATGGGGAATGAGGGTTGCAGTGAGTTTATCATGTCTCTGCCACTCCTTCCTCCTCAGGGGGAGGACTCCTTACACTCTTCTCCTGCTCCAGGGTGGGGTGCCTGCCATGGGAGATGGTTCTCAATGAACTTCTCCAAGGGCTCCAGTTCTTCCCAAACTGCTACAGCATGGGTCCCTTCCATGTGGTGTAGTCCTTCAGGAACAGACAACAAACCTGCTCCAACACGGGCCCCTTTCCATGTGTCCACAGCTTCTATCTGGAGCCTGTTTCAGCATGGGCTTCCCACAGGTTCACCATGTCCTTTCTGCACATCTACCTGCTCCAGCCATGGGATCCATCATGGTCTGCAGAGGGACAGCCTGCCTTGCCATGGTCTTCACTACAGGCTTCAGGGGCATCTCTGCTCTGGCACCTGGAGCACCTCCTCCCCCTCCTTCTTTACTGACCTTGGTGTCTGCAAAGTTGTTTCTTTCATGTATTCTCATTCATCTCTCCAGCTACAGTTGCACAAGGTGCAACTTCTCAAATAGGTTATCACAGTGGTGCTACCACCATGGCAGATTGGCTCAGCCTTGGCCAGTGGCGGGTCTAGCTTGGAGCCAGCTGGCAGTGGCTCTGTTGGACATGGGAGAAACTTCTAGCAGGTTCTTACAGAAGCTATCCCTGCAACCCCACCACTAGCAAAACCTCGCCATGCAAACACGTTAGTTTTGGAGTCATTTTGCACTAGTTCCTGCATGTTGCTGATCACTTTGTGGCTGAACAGCTATATCTTCCATGCACATTAGCTTTATTACATGCATGAAGAAAACAACACTTCATAGGAGAAATAATTTACTGGGTTTTACTTTTAAAATATAAATTGTAAATGTTTACTGACTTGACAATGTATATGCTTTTAAATGTCTTAAAGATGAAAGCTAGTATTATACCCTCTGTATTGATTGCTAATTTTTTTAAGGTAAAAATAATCTGGATTGCTCTTAATCTAAGTGTGAGGAAAGTCTTTTGTTTTACCCAGGTTAAAAAATAAAAATAAAAAAAGCATAAAGGTGGCTAATTTGTTAAGTCTGATAACACTAATCTCAATTCAAAGAGTATATTATAATTTAGAAACATAGAAATGCCTGGGTTGGAAGGGACCTCTAGAGGTCATCTACTCCAACCCCCCTGCTGAGAGCAGGGACATCCTCAACTAGAGCAGGTTGCTCAGAGTTACTTACTATTTATAACTGTGCTGTATGCTGTGCTGATTACTAAGTGAATATTTTAGTTACCAAACTGGCTTGCATACTCATATTTGCAGAAGTAAAAACTGCGGTGTCTGTACATTTCATTTAAGCACAGAGTGCCATATGATGCATAAGTGATAAAAAAGGGATTGCTGTAGTTCTGTGAAAACTTGCTGTGAGACGGGATGTTGCAAAGTGAGTATGTGGCAATATAGGCAGTGGAAATGTGTAATAGATTTTTCTGCTTTTAAACCGGAGGACCCCAAGTTTCATGTGTTCCCATATCTCAGATTTGTTTTACAGAACCAAGGAAAATCAGATTGTTGATATTCCACCAAAAAAAAAGTAAGTTCATCAAAAGAAGCAGCATGTTTTAAATGGTGTGAATGAGACAGCTAAAAAAATGTGATGATACACAGTCTCACACGTTTCCAGGTACTGATCTGGCACTGTGCAAGGCTTGAACACTTTGTATTATTATTTCCCATTCACCTGCAACATTGCTGTGAAGTTCGTAGAACTTATAAGTGTAGTAAGGTTTCTTTTCTCCATCCCTTTCTTTTCTTCCCATCACAAAGGTGATAAATCATAGCGACCCTACTTGTAGTAAAGAAAAATGGGCAAGTGTTTATGCAGCTTCTGTCAATGCCACCCTTTCAGACTGCTGGAAGAGGTCACCAAGATCAAATATAGACATCTCCCACTAGAGTGGAGCATGTGACCTTGAACTCTTTCCCAGCACCTGCCAACCCATCAATAGCCAGTTTTAGGATACAGCCAGGCTGAAGTTACTGCAAGCCTTACATTGAAGGAGAGCTTTGAGCAAATGAGTGAACATTTATGTCAGCTGGAAAAGGCTTTGAATCCAATTACACTTCCATGGTTTTCAGTCATACTCTTTGAGTCTTGGTGAAGCTTGGTTCTGTGTGTGTTTTGTGAGAGCTTTGCTGGATCTGACTGTTCAGGTCTTGTATGGTTTGGCTTTCCTGTTTCTGCCTGTGCAGCAGAAACAAAGTTTTTCCTGCTGTATTTTGACCATTCTGTAAGCTTGCACAAAGGGGGAGGGAAGCTTTTGCCCTAAATTCCTGTGGTCTTTTGTCGAGTTGACTGATCAACATCCTTGCTTTTGTCTCAGTTAAAAGCACTATTACTTAAAATGTCTATTTTTTCCCATACATGTGTTCACTTTGGACAGCCAGCTGTAAGACCCTTTCATTGCACTCATGTGAGCAGCAATGCACAGAAGTGGTGCAAGGAATGAATCAAGGTTTACAGTCTGGTGCAGTAATTCATTAATTTAAGGGAGTCTATTTATTGTCTAATTTTCTTACTACAACTATTTTCTAATCCAAGGTATTTTTCTTGTATTGTCATTTACTGACAGCTATGACAACTTTTAAATGTCAGTATTCCAGCAAAAGAATTTTCATAAAGCACAATCCCATTGTGTAAACAATAATACTTACAGCAGTCCATTTTCCTGAATGCATTAGAGTCCATTAGAAAAAGGACTCTTTAAAAATGTGACTTCCTCCTTATTTCCTACCTTTTGATTGTCATTGTTTGCTCTGTTATAAAGTATTTTGTTGACACCAAATATGTTAATAATTCCTTTCCAAGTCCTTGTGCCTATGCCTTTGAGATGCTGCTATAGTAATTAAACTGTCTTTTAGTTGAAATGCTTGCGAAGCGTCCAGTTCTGTGCCTGGCAGCTGGTGATGCATTATAGAGACATTGAGCTAATCGATTAAAACCGCAGAGACATGGGAGTTGTCTGACAGCACTGTACTAGGATGAAATTAGTTGGAATTGCATGGCGAAATTAAGGGGAATGCAGGTGATTGCAGCTCTTCTGGGAGAATCCTGGGTGAGAAGGACACTGTGCACTGATCCCTGTGTAATTAGGACATCCATGTTTTAACAGTATTTCTAAAGTATTAAAATGGACTGGGTAAATCAGTAGGGTTGTTTCCAGTGAACTTGGCATCCATCCACTGTGACTCAAATAACATGAAATTTTTCGGCTGCTAGGAAATGTGAAATTGGACTAATTGTCTTCTAACTAGTCTGCTAGTGTGTTAGTCTGTAGCAGGTCAGGAGTATGAATGCTGCATACTTTCAGATCTATCACTGGAGCTTAAGACATGCTGCTATACTTGCAGGTGAAATTTGACAGAGTTTATGATAGAATATTTATTAGAATAGCGACAATGCAAGTATTAACACAAATTGAATCACAGTCCATAAAGGCAGCTTGGATGTACTTAGTTTCTAAAACTGCCTAATGGGTCTGCTTTGAAATATTCTAAATGATACTCTAAGAGGCAGTCCTAGACAGTCTAAGTAGAGACATCTCTTTTCACTTGGAACTTACTCTACACATATGCTAAGGCACCCATAAAATTAATTTCAAGTTAGCTTTTCTAGTTAAATCTATCAAATTACCACTCTGTTTCATATCACTCTAATAATTGTTCTAAGCAGTGCTGGGTGTGAAGGCATCCACTTTTAGCTGTAATTTTACATCTCTTCATTTAAATTTGGCAATGCTGCTTGGCTAAACAGTTCAGCAGAGTGGGTAGCTGTGGACTGCCTGTTTTCAATACCAAAATCTTAAATGACAAAAGATCCATTAGATTAACAAGAGACCTTCTGCTGTCTTCTGGAGGTGATGACTGTTCTTTGAGGCCTCATGGAGACCATAGCGCACTCCCAAATGTAGCACTGGTGTCCTCCAAAGGCTTCTCCCCTGAAGCAGTGGCAGCTTCTTCCTCTCCCTTGGACCCACTCCCCCAGAACTGGGGGGAGCAGATGGTAATTCCCTCTCTGGAATTACCATCCACCCTGTGTTAATGCAAGGGAAGCTGATTATGCTAGAGTTAAACTTCCATCAAAGCAGAGTAATGCATTACTATAAAGTAAGTGTTGCCTCTGCGTCAACAGAGGAAGATTACTTAACAGTCAGACCAATACTGTACACAAAGACAGAAATAGTAGAATTCAGCAGAGGCTTAATTCAATGTGTCTCCTGAATAAAATAAAACCTGAACAGCAGGATCCCTTAGCAAGTACATGTGCTCATTGGGTACGGCCTGTGATCTTCCCCTCTGCCAACCTTTGAGCACTGGTTCCTGATGGGACTGGTCCTTGGTTAGAGGCCAAAGGCAGTGTTCACTATCTGGGGTAGAATAACTTATGGAAAATGCCTCTCCTATCACTCTGAATCTGGGAGATAATGGTCATAGTTTTTGCCCTGTGCTTGTCTTGTACTCAGACTAGCCAGGTCAAATCACTACTGAGCTCAGTTTCTTCTTCTAACTAACTGCATACTGGACTGGCACCACAGGCTGATAAAACAAAATGGCCTTTTAGAAACTTTTAAATTTTGTTTTGAAAGAAATCTGTTTGAGCTCTTTTTCATGGTGTCTTACCTTTAAGCTGCCATATTTAATGTGTCTCATTTTCTTTTTCATTTTAATTCAAGCAGTCAAGATATTTATTTTGGAAAGGGTTGTATCCATACAATACCATGTTTCATTCTAAATAACCAACATTTCTTCTCAATCCTATTGCACTGGACATTTGCTTTTTGATGTGGTTTTGGTCTGGGGTTGTCATGGTGGTGTATGTGTGCTTTTGTAGTTATTTAAAATTTCCTACATTGAAGAATAATCAGAGAGAGCATTTATTGCAAGGAACATAGCTTACATTTTCTATGATATAAGGATATGTTTTATTTTTACAGCTGTATAGACCACATCTGTTTTAAAAGCAAAAGCTGCAGCATATTTAGAACACTTATGTAAGCAATGGGAATATACAGACTGAACTTCTCAATTTTTTTTCCTCTTTTAATCTCTTCTGCTGTACACGTACGCACAGAACACACTTCTTCATTCCTCCATCAAAATGAAATAACAATTTCATTCATCCAGAGTATGCCTTTGTCTTCGATGGTGAGAAGTACCAGTAACTGGAATAGTAATTTGGCACTGAACGGAGAACTCAGTATCATCAAACAGTATGTCTTACATTTTTATTAAGCTTTATCTGAGATGCAATAATACACCCTCCCCCCACTTATTTACCAAAATTTTTTTGTCTACAAAATAAACTACCAAGGAAAGCCATTGGATTATTTTTGCAAATCTACCATTTGTAAAGCCATTCTTTCTTCACTTGAAGGTTTGCCTGTAAACCAAGACTAGCAGGTAAGTTAGTAAAAAAACCCACTGTGGAGTAACATTCCCAGCTATTTTTAATAGGCATAGTTATGCATCAATTCAAGATATTATGTTTTGAAATGTTTAATACCTAAAGACTCTGTAAAAAGATGCAAGCAGTAGAGAGAAGTATTTTCAAAAATGTGTGACTGGAGACCATTGGCCAATTTTGACTTACAAAACAGCACAGCTCTAATAATGAAGTCATAACTAGTGTATGTAGACTTAATTTGGATTTTTATGCTTTCAGACTTACTGAGGTTTTTTTTTTTTCCATCATCAGATTATAATTTTCTTTGTCATCCCTGTTCTTGTGCATTTTTCAATATCAAATTTACATGGTTTGAGGGATATGTTCTTTATCCTCTATTCCTGTTGAAAAAAAACATTGGGAGGCTTTCTTAAAAGATACTCCTGGAAGAACATGGTTAAATATTTCTCTGTGAAAAGCCGAGCAGGTAAAAAGCCAGTGGGAATCTCTTTTGGATGCGATTCTTATCTATGATCTTGCCAGAAGCAGAAATCTGACTTCCATCAGCTGATTGCCTAGGTTTTCACCTCTTGTAGGCATGATGGTAAAGAAGAAAACCTTACCCTCAGACCGTGAACAGCGAGCTCAGACTGCAAACAGCGAGACAGTGGCATCAGCACTGGTTAACCCTGTGCCAAAGCGCTACATTTTTGTGGGGTTTTTTTTCTTCCTTTTTTTTGAGGATTTTGAGGTGGACAGGAGGTTCCCTGAGCCAGGGAAGTGTGAGGAAAGAAAGAGAGACCTGTCAGGACTCTGCAGCTCTCGCAGGAGAGGCCGAGAGGGTGATGTGGCTGGGGGCATTCCTGGAGAACCCGTGGGAGATTTAAACGCAGTGAAACTGGAAGTGGCACTCAAACGGTGAACAGCGAGACAGCTGCATTTGCACTTGTTGGCACATGACGAGCAGGGCGTGCAGGAGGACGCACAAGAGAGTAAATAATAAATAAATAATAATTTTTTAAAAAAGGGCATGTACAGGACTAAAGATGGTTGTGAGCCAGACAAAAGCTCCTGCCAGAAAAAATGTGGCAACCCAGACAGAGGTCCTTCAGAAGGATGCAGTTGTCCAGGCCTCTGGCTGCAGGGAATGCTGGAGCCTGGCACTGCTGGCAGAGAGTGACAGGGATAACACCGATGTCCGCTGTGACCAGATGAATGATCTGCTCAGTCTGGTGGCTGAGCTAAAGGAAGAGGTTGAAAGGCAGAGAACAGTAAGGGAATGTGAAAGGGAGATGGACTGGTGGAGTCAGGTCTTGCCTTGATGAAATTGTTGTTTACAAAAAGAGAAGGTCTGCTAGATGATGTAGTTGTTGGAGGCCATCTTGAGCTTAGTGACCATGAAATGATAGAATTCTCAATTCTTGGCCTGGAAAGGAGGCGGGTCAGCAAAACTATTACCATGGACTTCCAAAGAGCAGACTTCAACCTGTTTAGAGCACTGCCTGAGAAAGTCCCTTGGGATACAGTCCTAGAGGGCAAAGGGGTCCAGGAAGGCTGAACTTTTTTCAAGAAGAGCTCTTAAAGGCACAGGAGCAGGCTGTCCCCATGCGTCATAAAACAAACTGGCGGGGAAAATGACCGGCCTGGCTGAGCAGAAAGCTTTGCTGGGACTTAGGAGAAAGAGGAGCATCTACCACCTTTGGAAGAAGGGGCAGGCTACTCGGGAAGAGTATAGGGATTTAGTTAGGTCGTGTAGAAAGAACATTAGAGGAGCAAAAGCTCAGCTAGAACTCAGCCTAAACTACCTAAAAGGAGATTGTAGTGAGGCTGGTGATGGTCTCTTCTCCCAAATTACTAATGGTAAAACAAGAGGAAATGGCCTCAAGTTGCATCAGGGGAGGTTTAGATTAGATATTAGGAAGAAATTCTTCACTGAGAGAGTGGTTAGGCACTGGAACAGGCTGCCCAGGGAGGTAGTGGAGTCATCATCCCTGGAGGTATTTAGAAAATGAGTGGATGTAGCACTTGAGGCTACGGTCTAATGGATAGGTAAATGTTAGGATGAAGGTTGGACTCGATGATCCTAGAGGTCCTTTCCAACCCTGATGATTCTGTGATTCTATGATTTCAGTAAATGATCTGGAAATGACAGAGAATGGGAAATGCTCCATTGTTTTTCTGGACAATGATTAACCAGTCATTGTTTCAATTGGTTATTTCTTAGTAATGAGGTTTGAATGCAAACCAATTTTTAAAAGCTTGGAAACATGGTAGTTAAACAGATGCCAGTAGAGATCTGATCAAAACAAGACTAAGTTTTAAACAAGGATACCTGAGAGATATTCTTCAAAGTAGAAGACTCTAACTGAAAAATCTTGAAAGACTTGTGAATAGAACCAGCTATGTGTGACAAGGTAATGAAATGCTAAAACAGTGATACAACATCTTTAGCTTTTTGATAGAGCACAGAGCAGGCACTTACCAAAATAACAAAACCAAAAAACCTTTCTAGAACTTTTAAAATGTTATCGCATCAAACCTCTGAATTATTGTGTAGAAGCCCTGATGAACTTGTGTTAATATATCCAAGTCAGCTTTCAAAGGGAAAATGTCATGCATTTTCTCAGTGACACAACTGTTTAATGCATGTAAGGTGCATTGTAAATACTTTGGTATAATCCAAATATTTGGAATTTTTTTTTTAAATAAAGTTGGGAAATATTATTGGTGTTTCATTGACCATTGTCCTCACTTTATTTCCCTTAGGTATGTTTTAATGTGAGGTTTAAATGTGTTTACAACTCTCCATTCTGGCATGTAAGTTTCCTTTCATATTTTTTATGATACTAGAACTGATGCATGTAGCACGTGTCTCTTGGACTCTTCAGATCCCCATTTCTGTATGCTTCCCAAACCCACCAGCAAATGATCAGGGGTCTCTAGAGCTCAGAACCATTACAGCTTTTGAATTAACAGCTCACTAGTTTCAGCTTGTGTGCAAAACTGAGGTGTGTGCCCTTCTCTGAAGCAGCACCGTCAGTGGTCCCCATCCTTACAGCCAGTCTAGTTCTTCTGGAGTTGGATCCTCTTATCTGTTGATCTTTCTGGGCTGCTTTTAAGTCATGTACTTAAACATGCAAACCCAGATGGCTGTGGTCTAATGGCAGAACATTTGGAAGCTTCTGCATGCTGCATGCCAAGTCACATCTCACACCTGCCAAACACAGCACCTGGAGGATGTGCCAGGATGAGATGCTTTTGCCTTTGTTTCATTTTCTTCTGCCTTTCCACTTGCAAACTCCTTTGGTTCTGTTCTATGCTGCAGGGCAGGCTGATTTCACAAAAATAAGCTGAGGTGCATGCTATGAAAATAAGATAGATGTTCCCTTTGTTCTCCACAACATGGAACAGCATCTATCACAGTTGTTGAACACATTTTTATTTTTTTCAGAGTAGACCGGATTTACTTTTATTGACCATTTTCTGAATTTAATTCCAGACATGTTCAATTGTTGTTATTTACCTTCACGTTCATGGAAGTGACAGATGATAGACACTCTGTTTCAAAATACTTAAAAGTTGGTGAGGTTTTTTTCAGGCAGGACACATTTCTGGTTGTATTGTCTCATCACTGCCATCCTTTTCCTCTGTTATCTTCCATCCAAATAGTGCCAAAGTTAGACATGTATGTACTTCGTTCTAAGAAGAGTTTGCAGTGCAAAAGAAAATCCAAATTCTGCGTGTGTCTCGCCAGGGAAGAAAGCTTTTAAAGATTTCATTGTGAGATAAGGATGTGTGTCCAAAAGGGCTTTATAGCTGAAGGAATATCAGCTCCCAGTGGCCTACAGGCTTATTCAACCAAGGCAGTTGTCTCCTCATGAGTTGAGAGAGTGATTGACTGTATCAGACTTCCCTCTGGAATCAATTCATGTTCCTATGTACCATTATAGCATGAATGTGAGGTAGTCCAGCAGAAGCTAATTAGGATACTTAGGTGTGCCTTAGAATTACAATTTTCTTTCATCTTAATTTTCCGGCAATGACTTTTAACTTCAGCTTTTTACAGTCTTCTGACTACAGTTGTAGGACTAAGAAAAGGACAGCGACTGTTACTAAGATATCAGCCATTGTCACCTTAGAGTATCCATTGAGAAACAAGGTAAATACAGCAATGAAAAGACATTTTGTATTTCTACCAGAACATCAGTAATGCATCCTTTGATGCCAAATAATATCTAAGCATGGATTACTTTCTGAACTAAGGGATGGACGTATGCCTCCAAATTTTGTTGGCTGTGTAAAAATAATGATGTAATGATAGAATATTGCTTTAAAGGAAACCGCAACCAAATATGCAACTTTTATTTAAAGGGTAGCTGTATTAATAGATAAATTATTGTGCTAACTATATCAGTAATGCAGGTTAAAAGACAAGGATGGTGCAACACAGACTTGCTACTTGAAAAGTTTTCCCACTGTCCTTTTCTCATAAAAACATTATAGATTTTTATAAAAACTAGTTCTGATAGGTGAATTAATTAATCAGTTTGCTAGCAGTACATCTTGAAGAAAAGGTTTAGTCCAATAAAATTTGCAGCTACCAATTCCAGGTGCCAGTGTCACTTGGTTTAACCATATTACCAAACATTGCTGTGGCAGACTAAGCATTTGTATTTGTAGTTTATTTTCTCATAGTTTTTCCCCCCCCCAGAAGTAATTTCTGTAGGCTTATGGATGGAGAGGTATTTATTTTGAAACATTGCATGAAATGATTTCCCATTCCAACATGCCTGAGCTCAAGATGTTATTACAAAGGCCAAAAGGGCTTGTCTATATGGACCTAATTAATTAAAAATGGAAGTTAGAAAGGTTAGGTAGTCATTCATTAGAAGATACAAAAATATAAAACCAGACTCTATTCAGGGATGTTTTACTTTCTTTTTTTATTTTTTTTTCCCCTCCTGTCTGAAGAATTATGAGATTAAAAAAAAAAAAAAGCAGATCATGCAAGATTGGCCTGATATCTTTTAACCAGACAACTGACTACTTTTTTGAAAAAAAAAAAACCAAACCTAACTGCTAATAGTCTAGTGTGAGCTTAATTTGCTACAGTGCTGTATCAGAAGTTCTTTATGCAACCAGAAAGTATAGGTCAGAATAAGAATTGGTAGTTTGTGGAGTGGGTAAGAAATTAAATTCAGTGTGATGGCAGCAAAAGCGAGCTTTCTAACTGGAGAGAAGATTTTGAGGAATTTCTCAAGATCTGAAAAATGTTGACCAGTGATACAAAACTGAGAGAAAGGACCAGTCTGGGCTGAATAATTTTGAGGACTAGAGTAACAGCAGTGGGATGAAATTGCATAGCAGAAAGTGCAAAATGATGTACCTGGGGACTAATAGTACTAAATTATCTTAAAGCAGGGAATTCCACCAGATAGGAATCACTGAAATAGAGAAATTGATCTTACAGAGCCTGAAAGACATCTCTGCAATGCAATGTGAAAAAGTCAATTGTAATGTACCCAGACTCAGGGTGTTGTATTGGCAAGCTCAGTGCAAGCATATGTACTGTTTGTGCTTAGTACAGAAGGGGAACGGGACTTGGAAAGGTTTTACTGGGGCTTATAGTGTTCTGGTACGGAAGTACCCCACTGTTCTCAAGAAGGAGTTGCTGCTGTTGGGCTGGGCACAGATTCTCCTGTGATGAGGAAAGGGGGAAGTTCAAAGTGTGAAAGATGCAGGTAAAGGCTTTGAAGATCATCAGGAGAATGTCTTGTTTATCTGGGGATGAGGAGGATGCAAAATCTGGAAATTTGGATAAATTTGGATGGAAATTAGATGTAAGTAGCAAAAAGAAAGCTAGGAGGTGATATGATTGCTCTCTAGGGGGTGCTTGGAATGCCAGGCATCCAGGAAAATGTTTTAATTCAGAGGACCATGTAGTTCCAAGAAGAGTTTGATATTAACTGGCCACAAATACATATAAACTGGAAATATAATGGAAGACATCCAACTGCTGAAGTAATCGGTACCCAAGGGAGCTACAGCAAAAGGAGGAAAAAAAAAAAAAAAAAAAGTCCTTTTTAGAGGGCAATCAATATGCTTATGGAAAGGGAAAGTTATATCATGTTCTGTGCAAGCAGATTGCCAAACTCTGTGCACAAGGAGGACCTTCCTAATCTACCTCTTGATTTCTAAAACATTAACTAATAAAGTCAAAAAAGTGCATAACAAAGTCCAGGTTCCCACCACACTCCTTCCTGAATTCCTCTATTTCTGTACAAGTGCAAAGCAGTTGCACTGTACCAGAAATGGTGTCTCGTGTCTTGTAACACACAGCAACTTTGTCTTATGAATGAATGTAATCTACGGGGCAAGTAGAGAATCTCCAGGCGCATCCCATGTTGAAGTGTAGGCCAGACTTGAACTCCAAAGCTGGGGGAGAACGCACAGCTTCTATGCTTAATTCACTAGACATCTTAGCCTTCTGCTTTATACTCTGAAAGAATCTTGACTTCTGTTTAGATAACAGGTGAGGATGCTGTAGGAGAGAAGCATTTTATGATATGACAGCTTAGATGCAGCCACTGTGTGTGTTGAGGTTTTTCAATATAGTGCCTTAGCCATGGCAGTTCATATCTAGGAACAGTATGTCTAAAGAATGAAAGATCTCAAATTTTTTCAGACTTCTTTGTCAGTGTGCATTTTAAAAGTTTGTTGGATGTGGAATGTTTTAGGTGAGAGAAAATACAAATGATCAATACAGTAATAACACTCTGATTATTTTAATAGTATATGTAATCTTATTACTACTTCCTCTGTTATATATTTGTTACTTGTAGTTACCTGTATATTTATTACTAATGAAGGAGGCAACAGACTATTCACTGCTCTTGTATTCTTGAGATATATAACTTTCTGTGCAGGTACTAGCTGTCAATCAAAGCTAATCAAACTGGCATACTTAACATAATACATCATAAAATTTCACAGAAATGTCAACCTGTAATTCTGTCAATCTGGTTAAAGGAAATGGGCTAAAACCAATATTGTCATTTTGTAATAACAAAGGGAAAGAGATTTTTAGAATAATATTTTTACTCTCTGCTATAAATATGTTGTGTAAAGGTTTCAAGATGAGCAGTGGTTTTCTCTAGGATTGAATTGGTCAAATATCCAGAGTTTTGAATCCTTATTCTTCTTTTTTTTCTCACTATCAGATATTTTCAGTATAGCCTTAAAAGGAATGGGGTGTTGCAGTTCTCCCTGTACACTGGCGATGTCCACGAGGGAGAGAGAAAGTGAGGCATGTGTTTATTCTGTCCTTGTGTCACTGCAAGGGATTTTTTTATGATGGAACAGACAAAAGTTGGTTGGACAGTAGCAGCTGGAAAGGAGAGTTCCCAGCTCTGCTATCAGCTATGTTTTTATGACTTGCATGATAACAGTAGAGGAAGCTCTTAGCAAAAAAAACCCCAACAAAGTGGAAGAGATATTGTACTATTTCAATTTATACACATGGAAACAGTAAAGTGTAGTCTGGCTATTTGAATGGCACAACACAGAAATGTAGGCAGAAAACGTAAGGCCTTTGTGCCTTTTTACTTAGGTAGTTGCAGAGGTTTGCAATTTTTTGGTAAACGTGCAAGCCTTATCTGACGAGGCTAAGTCTGTTGACAATAGTTTGCTTTTCAAAGTTGCCTTTGGTAAAACTTTTATGAATACTTGAATACTTCTGAGTTTTCAGCAAGATAGATCTATCTTCTGTTATTAAAATGTATCAAAATGCAAAAGTTACTCTATTAAAATGAATGGGGCTCCTCATGAAATGTTAATTGGAAGTAAAGTGTTAATTGGACCAAGCAGGTGTTACAGAAGTCAGTGTGGCCACAGTTTGTCCAAGAATGTTTATAGCATCTACTTCTATGATGATCTTTATTTGCCTTCAGTAATTGATCATAAGATGTTTCACGTGTTGAGGAAAGAATATCTTTGGAAGTCAGGCAGATTTCCCTTTCCTCCCTGAGGGGGGAGAACGGACTTTGGCAGCTCCATGGGAGTTATAAAGCAAAGACCTTTATTACCAGTACATCCCTTGGTTATATAGAGCAAGCTTCACTGATCACGCACACC
>JAAGNO010011982.1:153451-178515 GCA_033439905.1 Ceryle rudis
AGCCCACACGCTGTTCAGGCGCCTAAATCTACTACATGACTGGTTGCTATCTAACTCACCCAGTACCCCCATGTCCTGTTTTTCTCTACTTTGTTCTGCTTTATCTTCTTGCTTCATTGTCTTTTCTCCACCATTCTTCTTCCTTCGCACTCTTTCCACGGTTCAAGGACAATTCATTATAACAGTGTCCATTTTCTTCCAACCAAGATCCCACACTCCTAGAAGTTGTTTTTCTTCGAAATATAGAGCATTATATAAAGAGTGACCTAGGTTATGTGGTCTTTGTCAGGTGATGAAATGTATGTTTGTAAACCAGGGAAAATTTTAAATGGAAGTTTATGTGAGATGAGTGTCTAATGGTCAAGAATCTTAGGTTGTAGGTAAAGAAGCCAGTGGGGAAAAGATGATAAATGAATCTGAGAGATCTGTAAATGAAACATCGCTAAGTCTTGATGCAGAACGTGATAAAGACAACAAAGGCTGGAAAAATAAGGTGAGAATATGGTCTTTGGAAAAGGCAGTATTAACAATTAGATGGCAATAAAAAAAGGGTGAAAAGGAGAAGCAAGCATTGTTTAAGTACTAACCATCATGCCTGGGTACACCATGCATGGAAATGCATGAGACTAAAGAGTGATTGCAGTAAGAGAAGCAAGGCAGAATGGAAACTGAATTCACTTCAGTTTAATATGTGAAAATCCATTATTCTTTGGCAAAGCAGCACAGAGAATCTGAGCCAATGACTTCTCACGGCAGATAGACAGGACTAATTTAAAAAAAAAGAAAAACAGACAAAGGACTTAACAGCGATGCAATACTTTGAAGGTGAAGTTTACAAATTATATCTGGAGGGAAAAGGCAGTAGTATTTCAAGCTTACTTTAGTTGCAAGCATAAACAGATTTATTAGATAACATTATGCAAGGAACAGACTGCTTGGGAAAATGATAGTTAAGTTCAGGAGCTGTTAACCAGGAAATTCATCAGAGTGGTCTTTCAACATGGGGTTGCCTCTGAATACAGAATAAGAGCTTGGAAGTGAGTGTGCAGGCGAAGCAGACATGAAAATAGTGACAGAGCCCCATCCAGCCTCATGGACTTTCCTTGCTGTAATACCTAATGGCAGTAGAAAATGATGCCATAGACCTAACTGCTTAGGAGCTGTGTATTGCAGCCTACCTCACACCTCCATGAACCCATCAACCAAAATGGGAAAGAACCATTTTCTGTTCCTAATGCCTAAGTGTGAGAAGATGAATCAGCAAGAGAATTGTTGCACAAGTGTCCAAGTTGTTCCGAACTTTAGACATCCCTGTTTTGTTTCTTCTGTAGGAGGGGAAGTGCATGATTCACTCTCAAACCAAGAAAAGTAAGCATTGCTTTGAATGTCTAGAAAGAAGCTACACAGGAAGGACTGTATGTTAGTGGAGAGAGAGAAAACCGTAAAGTATAATGCTTCTTCCAATAAGATGCCTGCCTCAAAGTTATGAGGAAGCTGTTTTCTATTAGTATTTACACAACAGTGTTGGCAATTGACTTCTTTTAAAACAGCAAAAGAAAGTTTGATAGAAATCTCAGAGTTGACACTCCTCAAGACGTTCCATCCAATAAGCCTAAAAGGTGACCTGAGAGAAAGGAGCCCTTTGCCAGATCCCAAACCACAGTGAGGCTGAGCTGACAAGCCACTGAAATACAGGTGAGTCCAGTGATTTATGCAATGTGTAGTGAAATGGAAAATATTTATAAATCACTTGCCTTCTCTCAGGAAGGATGTAGGAATAACAATGACATCACTCTTTAAATGTGGGAATAGAATTTGAGTGCAAACATGAATGTGTTGCAAAGAGGCATGTTTTTAAACCAAAACATTCACAAACCAAGAGAAAACATGGAGTAGTTGCATAAAGAGGCTTTCTGTAAAGTGATGAACTGTAACACTCTCTATCATTAAGAAAGAAAAAATGTTTCCTTGCAACTGTAAATAATGGATTTAAGGAAGTAAAGCATATATTCTAAGTTACTGTGGGTGTGGTAATACTAACTGATATAGAGTTGTGTGCAAGTCATTCAGACAGAGTAGGAAAAGCAATAGCAGAAGAAGTAGGAATCCCTCTCCCCTCTCCCAACAGCTCTAAATCTGTTCCTCTAGGAGAAATTATAATTGCCAAGCCCCAAAGTTTTGGAGGCAGAAATGTGTCAGTAGTATAGATAAAAGCATATAGCAACTGGAATTTGTGTAAATGTTCTGGATTTTCAAACGTGAAGAAAAAGATGACTCTGAGAAGTGAATTTATTGAAGCTGAGAAGTGGAGGCGGTAGCCTGAATATGCACAGTTGAATTGTAGTTGAATATGCACTGTGAATTGTATTTTTTTCTCGGGATCTGTGTCCCATTACAATATTCCAGAAGAGGTTCAGACTGTTAAGCCAGAAACCTGTGGTGTTGTTACTCAGTTTTCAGGTTTATAATTTGTAAAGAAATTTTGGATGAGCTAGATTTTATTTTTATATTTGTGGTGGATTGACCTTGGCTGGATGCCAGGTGCCCACCGATCCGCTCTGTCACTTCCCCCCCCTCCTCCTCTCAGCCGGACCAGGGGGAAGAAAATAAGATGAAACTTGTGGGCTAAGACAAAAGCAGTTTAATGAAGAAACAATGCTGGGCATGGAAGCAAAAGAAAGCAAAGATTTATTCTCTACTTCCCATCAGCAGGCAATGTCTGGCCCTTTCCGGGAAGCAGGGGTCCAAACGCGTAGTGGTTGCTCTGGAGGACAAGCCAATGCCCCCTGTCCCCCTCCTTTTCCTAGCTTTTATAGCTCAGCTGACATCATATAGTATGGAATATCCCTTCGGTCAGTTTGGGTCAGCTGTCCCAGTTGTGTCCCCTCCCAAGATCTTGTCCATGCCATCCCACTTCAGGGGGAATGTTGAAAAACAGCCTTGGTGCTGTGTGAGCTCTGCCCAGCAGTAGCCACAACCCAGGTGTGTTATCAGCACCTTTCCAGCTCTCAGTGCAAAGCACAGCACTGGGAGGGCTGCTATGGGGAAAACTAACAATGTGGTGCCGATACTAGTTACATATGCTGGAGACGTATTTCAGGCCTTTGTCACTGCACATAACTTCCTGCAGCTCAGTCACATCTGTTTAAGTGAAAAACTCTAGAAGGCATAATAAGAGGAGAACAGGATTTCACTGAAGGCATCATTGAGAAGTTAGTAGTTCTGCTACCCTCAACTTGCAAAAAGAGCTAATTTAGATGAACTGTACATGAGGACATGTTGCTTGTCCAGTCAAATAAAATGCTGTTAATGAGGCTTAAATTAATAAAGAAGGAAAGTTACTTATCCATGTTCTGAAGAGATTATCTGCATGGTAGCTAGCACTTAAGTATTTATCTTGCTAAAAGGAGTATTGGTAATGCAGTATTTTCTTCTGGCAAATGGTGAGCCAAACAGGCAACCATGACTATGCTATTCATTAGATCACGTTTTCATGAGTTCCTCTTTTGGTTGGGAGATATCTGAGAAATTTTACAAGGGAAAGTGTGTCAGAAACCTTGTTTCAATTTATAGGAAGATTGAGAAAGAAAGTAAAAACAACACTTAGAAAATACATGCTGTGAAAAAAACAAACTGTAGATTTAGGGAATGTTGTTTGATAAAGTTTACCTAAGGCTAACACAAAAATAAAGACTATGCTTTGTGAAATACGTTATGCCCTAAACACATGTGGTTCGTCACTATGGTAAACATACAGAGCAGATTTTACACCTAAACTCTCCTCAAAAGGCCACGATTGTCTGCAATTTCTGCCATCTCAGGTGTAACTCCTCCCACCACTGAAGAGGAGAATAAAGCCTCTTCAGAGGCTTCATAAAAGGTGTATGGCTTATTTGACTGATACAAGTAGAAAGACAAGATGGAAAAGGTAAGTTTATTAATTGGCAAATAGATTACCTTTGCTCTGAACACTGCTGGAAAATACACCAAACATTAATGTCATCTGAGCCCCCCCTTCTCACTCTGCTCCCCACTATTGCTTGGAGTCCACCACTTCTTTATGTCCTTGTTATTAAGAAAATATCAGTGAGAAGTGATAGCCTTCAAAGAGAAAGACAAAACTGTTTGCCGTTGAACCATACACATTGTGTTCACCAGTCACTGCCTGTTGCAGGGTCTCAGTCATTAAGCTTTGATTCACCACTAAGGTTTTTAACAGGAAAACAAAACAGAAGAGGGAGTAGAGAGATTAAATTACACTTTTAAAAATTATAGTGAGAAATTTAACTCTTGAAAAGGTGGATATAATCATTTGAACAAAATGACGTGTAACCTGGCAAGTAATCTGTCACTCTGCTCCCTGTTTGTCATGATCAGTACAGTTACAAAAGTAGACAATTTTTAAGCTTTGGTGGGAACCATATGTTAGGAGTTTTTGAATTACAGAAAGAGAGAAGTCATGCACACCTCTAGGGAAGAACAAGAAGGCAGGTCAGGAAGAATTTATACAGCCAAGAAATAACTGTATAAGAATAGAGCATCAGTCACAAAGTACTTCAATTATTTTGTCATTGAGTAGAATAAGAAGATACAAAGGAGTAGAAAGATGACACATTTCTTAAGCATGGTTGGAATGGTTTTAGACACCAGATCAACATGAAATATTGTGTGTCTGTCTTCCATCAGAATGAAATCTGTTTTAAGAAATTATACTCTAAAAATGTTTAATGTAAGTGTTATGACCATAATGAATTCCAACTCTTATCTTTCTCATTAAGGAAGAATTTATATTATAATTGATTAATTAGTTGTTGTTATGATTATGTTATTAATTTCAATAATTAAAGCTCTGATTCTGTGAGCTACTTAACACTTCTGGGCTTCTGGAATTGCAGAGGTCCTGCCCTGTTTCAGATGCCTTGTGCAGGAGCCATCATACAGGTAGGGAGGAATACAGAGACTAGAATCGATACAACACAGCACTGCAAAACCCACCGTAAGATTATGGTAGGTTACTCCAGTGAACTCCAAAATACAACAGAAGCAAACAGGTACCTCCTTGTTCCTTCACAATCTAAGCTTTCTGGCTGTGTTCATCCTATTTCCTATGCTCAGGGGCAGGAAGAGTAGCGTGTTTGGGTGTTAATTATAATTGCTGTACGGCATTTTCAAGTGTTTGCTGTATTTACTCTTCCTACTGACTGACGTTCCTGAATGATGTGGACAACAGCTGACTGATGGCTAAAGGATAGGTGAAAATATTTTTATCTGTTTTTTCAGGGGAAAAAAATAAGTAGAATAGGGAAAATACAGCCATTTCATGCTCAAGTATAGAAACAGACCTTGGCTACCATATGGGAGCATATGTATACACCATATTATAAATTGGAGTACTTCTCAACTAGCAGAGTCTGCATTGGAGGGCTTTCCCCTAAAAAATAAACATCTTAGGCATGTAGAAATAAGAAATAGCAGCTTAAACATTAGTAGCCTTAAATTGTGATAAATCATCACATGTTGGCAATTTATCTAATTTAACATTAAAACCTGGAATAGTTTCGCAAATCGAGACTAACAAATGAAGTTTTCTCTTGAGAACACTCAGCTTTTACCTTCAGCACACCATGATGCCAATACATCAATCTTCAATGTTGCTAGTGTATTAAGTTGTGGTGATAAAATTCTTTACTGTCATTATAAGGAACCTGTGGCTTCACATTTACATACTGCCCACTAAAAGACATCCAAATTTTTTTTTTCTTTTAATAATTCTAAAATCTATCAACATGAAAACTGTCCATTCTGCCCATCAGTTACCTAGGTGAGGACCAGAAATTACTTAGATGAGGGCCAAAAATGCATGCAATTTGACAGGGTAAGAGCCTTGTTTCTCAAAGCTAGAAATTATGTTACAGCTGAGAAGGAAATGGAGCTTTCTGGAAGAATGCAGTGTATCTCTGGAAAGTTTTGAAACATTGGACTTCAAAGATACTATGTTTTTTACAAATTTGCAGTTACTCTGGCAGCTTTCAGATAAGTTTAAAAGTTTTTCTGCTTTTTTTTGTTTCCTTTCTCTGAGGTTTGTGTGTTGGACATGTGCCATGCTGAGATTTTTAGAGTTTAACAGGTATGCAATACAGTTCCTATGAAATGTTTTAAAACTCTTTAAGAAACTCATACTAAAAATAGTGTTTCTGTTAAATGTATCGTATAAAGAATATGTGAAAAAAATCATGTGATATACGAGTTTTATCATATCTCAGTTGTGATGGCCTGCTTTTTCATTTATGTGTAATGCATCCATACAAACTTCTGCCAATAATATAGTACATGCCAAAGCTTACACCAGCACACTTGGCACTAGCAGACTTACACCACTCTTCTCATACGTCTCTCAGCAAATCAAATGAACAGTAATTTATTTCCTTGATTTGGATGGAAGAGAAGTGTATGCATAGAGGTAAATAAAATCTTCTCAATGACTAAGTCCTGGCTGTAAGTGGTTCTGACATCTCAATGTTGGAAACTGCAAGCATAGAGTGACCACTAACTTAGCAAAAAAAAAAAAAACAACCCACAACAAAAAACCCACAGATATTATTACAACTAGACTCAAAAGTGGGAAAAAAAAAATCCATGGGGATATATATGAATGTTTTGGGGAAATTCTAGAAGTATTACAATATTTTGATTTTTCCTGTTATATCAGTAGCTTGACCTTTCAAGGTAAACAGCCCATAGCATGCATCACAATTAAAGAGTTCTAAAGTTCTCAAATAGAGTAGCCAGTTGCACAGAGGGCATAAAGCACAATATAGTTGAAACCTAATATTTTACCCTCACCAGCTAGATGCTAATGACTGAACACAGACAGTTTGCAAACTGTCCACCACTTCATTGGTTATGGTGAGTTTCTAATTTCAGAATATCCATATCCAATAATGTCCACTAGCAACTACCTGTTATACGAGAGGAAAAATGTCATTCCAGAGAACAAGGTATCAGCCTAAACATAGTCTGGGCAAAGTTTAACCTGAGAAATAGAATAGTTGCTGGGAGGTACTGCTTGATATAAGGGTAGCTGTTGTTTTCCTTGTGAGAATGCTGGTGATTGATTCTTTATAGGCATTTCCTAAAACAAGGAAATGTCCTTCCTTTGTTCCAAACAAGATACGCGTACAGTGTATTCTATTAAGTATTGCCTTGTGAATTTGCAGGTGATTTTCCCCTGAGTATTCCTTGTGCAGTAGCTCAACAAAAGGAACTTTTGTGAGACAGATATAACAGGATTGGCAGGAATCTAGCAGACTTTATAATTATGGAGTTTTAAATTACCTTTACATGCCTTGTAATGGGTAAATCAACCTCAATTGTATTTGCTCTAGAATTTTGTTAATATTATTTTATATTTTACAATAAAACTATTGAAAAGACAACGTGAAAAGTCTTGGGAGCACATGCAGGTTTGTTAGCTTGTAAGGTGGTGAGATCTTCTGGGGTTTGATCCTGCACTCAGTGCAAAGAGACAAGCCTCCAAGCTTATGTACCTACCACTGAAAACCATGGTTCAGTAGCACCAATACAAGACCTAATTAATATTTTGTGATCAGTAAAGATCTATTGCATACTCTGTATGATCAGATTTTTACTAAAAAAACCCCAAACAACCCAAGCAGCAGAAAAGGAAATAGAGGAACTTCAGTGCAGGTATGAGGAGAGAAGAAGCTACTTTGGTCTGTCTAATGACCTTTCACTATACTTGGCAAGAAGAGTGCAAGTGGTGAGATCTAATTGGGCTTGCCCGCAGTGTCTAGCAACCGATGTTACTGTCTCTATATAGGAAGTGTGCAACCTACCAAGCCTGAGTAGTTAGCTAATAAAGTGGCATTCAAATTCACCCAGCAATTCTGTCTGAGAGACTCAGAAATGGATGATAATACTAGTAGAGGTTCAAACCCTTCTGTTGCATCTCTTCGGAGATGTCCTACTGCTTGTTGCCTATGTTCTATACTGGTTGGTAGGTGAAATAGGTTTTCAAACTGCAGTTTAGCGTAAAAGTTCTAATATGGATGTTATCTTTTCTTAGTAGACTAGAAATCTTCCATTATTAATTTTTGTCTTATATATTGAAAGCATCCTGTAAAGGACCTTGCTATGCTAAGGTATACTGAAATGAGATTTGAATCCTCTACTCAGCTCTTTGAAGGGGGCTTCAAAGTAGTTTTTAGTCAAATTAACATCCAAATAAGAAATAAAGTTTTATGGCACATCCCTTTTATTTTTTAATCCAACTGTTCCAAGATGTGCACACCTGATTAACTTTTAACATGTGAGGAATCCTGTTACAGGCACCAGGATATCTGTGTATTTCAGGCTCTGTAAAGTTTTTTTTTTAAAGCTGTGAATCTTGATCTGTTCACAAGAGCACATGCTTTTTCCTCCTTTCTCTACTATTTTATTAGCTTCCAAGTCATTCACTGGGTTGGTTTTATCTTTCTCAGTGTGAAGATGTGCATTGATTTTAAGCCATTGCAGATTTATATCTCTATATGCACACTGGACTTTAACTATAAAAATAATTTAATTATAAAAGTCTATATTATTCTTTCCATTTTAACAAACTTAGATTGATGAGCTTATTATATATAAAAGAATAATAATTTTAGTACTTGACCTATTCTAGCTGTATTTGATTCTATTTTAAATAGAATACCTCATAGTAAGCAATATTTTTATCACTTAAAAATCAAATCCCATTGATTTCATTTGATTATATGTAGTAAGATACTCAGAAACAGAAGAGAGAGTCGAAGGAAGTGTTCAACAGATATGAAACACTTGTCTTGTTCGGTTGTATTTATATTTTAACAGCATGGATGTAGGAAAGAATATTTTCTCAGGTTGCTCAGAGTGGAAAGTAGAAAGAGTAGTAGCAGCCTAGAATTTCTTTTAAAAAACGCAACAGAAAACAGTAAGTTTTTATTATGAAATTCAGGTGAAGAGTTGCGATGGAGTAAACCGAAATGAAAATGAGCTGTTGTAGCAATGCAATACACAAGAATTAGTTCAAATACCTTCTCCTGCACATTTTCATTCGAAGGCCTTTTCCTGCAAATGTTCATTTGAGTAGCTGTAGTTTACATAGTAAACCCATTAGGAACCATTGAGCTCACTTACATGAGTGCTGACAACTTTCTTGAGAATGGTTTTTAAGATTTATGGTAAAAAGCAGGGGAAATAAATAATTCCAACTGTCCAAGGGCAGAAACATTTTATTCAGGCTTTGAATTTCACCTGAATCATTCGTAGCCTTCGTGTTCTACACTTGGCTGGGAATGTGAGCAGATCCAGATGTGGAAGCCACACTGCTATAAGACAAATTGTCACTTACTGAGAGCTAGAGAAAGCACATCTTCCAACTTCAGGAAAGGATGGTTTCAATAGGACTGAGGATACCCACTGACAGGAAAATAAGCAGAAGTAGTGGCTTCCTTGCAGAAGTGTAAGGTGATGGTATAGACTAGTGGTTGAGTAGGAATGCCTGGACAGATGGTTCAGGTATATTATTTGTCATAGTGCTAGGACTAGAAGACTTAAGGTATTGAATCAGCTGCATGGGATAGAAGACAGTCTCCTGGACAGCTGAAAAAGAAAGTCACTTTTGACAATTGTTAATTTTTAGGATTGTAATTTTGGGGCAGGGTCCAGAAATGTTGAAGTTAATAATACAGCCTTCAGTGAAAGGAGATGGATATTGTCTTGTCCTATGAAGTGTTTCCCCTATCACATTAGCACTGTTTTCTCTTGTTTGCTTTTACCAGGACTCATTTATCTGCTCTCTTGAGAGTGTTGTGTTTCTATCCAGAAGCTGACCTTTGTTGTGCAGTGGGAAGCAGGACAGTGTAATGTCTCTGTGCTATGATGAATAATCAGAAAAGGGGGTTACCTGCTACTTGCATTTTCCCAGGGTACAAGTTTCTCCTTTAACGGTACCACATTTCTGTTGCTTAAGGCTGGTGCATCGGCAGGGGAGGGGGTGTGTCTCATGAGCGAGGGCTGTGAAAGTGAATTGTTGTTAACATGCCATTTTCCACACATTATTCCTTCACAAATTCCAAGATAATGATTTGGAACCCATCAGTAGGATTTGACGTGCTAGGCCTTTAGAACATGACGTTTCTGTCCGACTGATGTTGCTGAAGGTTGCCAAGATGCACCTTGATGCTCTAGAAGGAGTAGCCAGGAGTGGTATGCCCTCTAAGGTGGCAGTAGGTGGAGTTATCCTAAAAATCTTCTATACAGTGATCAGAAAATAAAGGAAAGATTTATCAGCTCAAAGTCCACTGAATCAGGGGTGTGGTAGAAAGCCAGGTATCTGGTGAGTCAAGCTCCTAAAACCATGGACTCTCCTGGATGTCTCTCTTCAGCTTTGAACAGGTGTGCTTTGAGCTGTCTTGAGTTCACACAGCCAAGTGGTTTGCTTGTGTCTATAAGGGTAGAGCTCAAGTGTAAGCCAATTTCCAGTTTAGTGCAGGTTTACTGTCCTGAAGCAGTGGTGGTTTTTCAGACTAGGAACACAGTGTGAACCACTGCAGAGGTAGTTTGGGTACTGCTGTGAATTACAAACTAATGTGACAGGATACGATATAGTCTTTGAGACTATATCCCAAGGATGTTGTAGTCTGAAGGTGATTCAGAGTGTTGTGTATGGGGTGTGGGGACAGAATAGAACCTCATATATCAAGGAAAATTATGCTAGAGAAATAGGGGAAAGGAGATTAGATTCTTGGTAGTTGAAAGGGAAACAATAACAAAGGCAGGAAAGGATGATGATCTTTAGAAAAGGGCAAGAAAAGATGTGAGGAAGCTAGAAAAGGGGCATATTGCACTCTTAGGATGGAAAGAACAATAAAGATGCTCTTAAGATGAATATAAAGAAAAAAAACCAAAACAAAACCCACAAACAGAGAATAGAGTTGTTTTAGAAAGAAGAGCAGTAAAGTGTAAGCATTAGACTGGCATTGAAGAGATATAACTTAGTTCCTAGTCCCTGAATGACCTTGGACAAATCTGTTAATCTGTCCTTGTCTTGTTCTCTGTCTGTAAATGTGGATAATAATATTTCTGTATTCCTCAGTAAAAGTATGAGAATAAATTTTTCTGTAGTTGGGGTACTTGCTTATTATTACTACAGATTCATGTAAGTACTGAGGTGAATAGGTTAACCAATCACAGAGAGAGAAATTAAACCTGCAGACTAGGAAAGACGAGATGAAATACTTGGAAAAATTATTGTGATGCTAAAAAGGTTTTGTTTTGAAACAATGGAACAACTCTTTGTTTACTCTTCCATTCAGGCTGGAAATTGCGTGCAATACAGAAGTCTTTTAACTATCTGGGCACAACAAGGGTACTTTAAGAAGAATTTAGTTAATTTTTCGTTCACTCAAAAAGCTTTGTTTTCTTGCTTACCTCAAGGTATCATGTCAAACTATTACTACTGAGTGTCAATTTTATGACTAGTCAACTTGCTCTGAATTCAATGCTGACCCTGCTTGGATCAAGAGATTAGACTAGTTGATCTCCAGAGGTCCCCTGCAACCTGAACAATTCTTGTGATTCCATCTAGAAATGGAAAGTATCTAGTGTCGAAGAACAGCTGTCACCTGCAACCATCCTGATTCATATCTCATTTGCTCTAATACACGTGTGTGGCAATCTTGATTTTCCTGGAAATACTCTGAATTTTCACCACTGTATGTAAGGCTATAGACAAATCATGTCCTATGCTGTATAGCTCTAGTGCAACTGCTGTTATGGGAATGTTGCACTTTTAATTCTTCATATTGGACAGATATTGGGACTTTGTTTAAAAGCTCTGCATTTTGCATAAATTCTCGCCCTGAAGATTTTAATAGCATCCCTAGTGCCAGTGGTAGCCCTAGGATGAAAATAACTTCTGAGGTAAAGGCTGAATGGATCACTGGTGTCACATGTTAGCCACTGCTGAGTGAGGACATTTTTGATGTATTAGAAGTTATGTGATTTTTGTTAATATTATTTTCCAGTATTTTCTTTTCTAAATGCTATTCTCTGTAGTTGTTATTAATAGAAGCAGTGTGCTGTATTTTCTGTTCCCATATATAATTACCTCTCTTGAGTGATAATCTCTGCTGGAGTCTATTGTCTCTTACAGTTTTCCTGGATATTCCTATGAATAGTCCATGGGATTTTTACAGTGTTTTGAAAGGGAAATACTGGTCTTTACCAGTGTATCAGTATCTCCTAAATGGATTTTTGGGTTTTGTTGTTGTTTTTGTTTGTTCATTTGTTTGATTGATTTTTGTTTTGTTTTGTTTTGTTTTTCTTTTAAGCATACAGAAAAGTTACCGAGTTGCACTGTTCCTGGAAGGAAGTATACTAGCTTCACAACACTAAGCTTTACATAGGATTAGTAGGGAAGTATAATGCATACATTTTAAAAACAGAAAGATCTTTTGTTTTAAATGGTGAATGGGACCTTTCTGGTGTAGAAATATTACAAATGTAATCAAATAGAAATTAGTAACATTACTTAACCTGTTTGCTAAACTGAACCTATCTGGCATCCTAGCAACAAAACAGAGGTCAGCAGAAAATGATTGCTTCATCTTTTCTGTTTGGTAGTTCAGCATGTACTGTTAAGAAATACTGTTTTTAAGCTATTGTGAGTAGGCCAATGTACATGTATGTGTGAGAATGACAGCAACTGTCCCTTGCCGAAAGGAAAATAATTCTGTAAAACACCACGGAATAGCCCTGGACACAGCTGAGTGGCTTCAGGCCATGTCCAGAAGGTGTTCAGAATGGTCTTAGCTTTAAATGTGTTCAAGCAGATGCATGAACTAAGCAGTGGGTGCCTTTGAGCACCCCAACTTACACCCACAGAATGATTAACATCACCTATTCCTTGCTTGTTTTTCTGATGTTTTGAGACTTGTTATGTTAGTTCCAACACCTTGGGATAATTTTTTTTTTTCTTTAGTTTTATGAACCTACTGAAATAGATTCATGTAGACGCTCACAAAAGACAGAAGGCAATAAACAAATATTTCTATAGAAGATTAAAAAAAAACCCAGTCCCACAGAACCCCACATAAAAACATGTGCATCAGTATACCTAAACATAAAAAGCAATACTCAGCATCTTTTAGCATTTTCAAAAACTATGTTATTTTAGCAAGCCTGAAATTTATGCTCTTGTACTGTGAGAAATTTTTAAGAAACTATTGCAACTAACTGTAGTATCCAATGAAGCTACCACTGTTTCAAACTCATTCCTTATTCTGGTAGAACTGCCTCTGAAATAATGCCTTCTTTTTTTAAGCATACAGCGCCTGTATAGTTAGCTCAAATCTTAAGCAAAGGTTAGAATACTATTATTCTCATGAGAAGCTTCTCACTGATTTGGAGATGAGCTCCTGCTTCTTCTAGTAGTAGAGTTAGGAAATTTCAGTGCTGTGTCAAATCTAAGAACTACAGAATTTTATGAGAAGTAGGGTGGTTTTGGAGAACATCTTTGCCTTAGAAAGCTATGCTGATTTTGAGTCTTTGTGTCTAAATACAAACTTGCTAAGTTCATCAATAATATCTAAGGTGATGTTTCTCAACCTTTCAAAGAGAGGTAAGGATGATGAAGCTTAGGGGGAAGGAAGATAATTTCTGGTTTTAAGTGAGAACTACTGAAAACTGGGATGGGCCTTGAAGACAAATTAAACTGCAGCATGGGGCTGGAATATGGTAGCGGCCTGTGGATTAAGAGGGTTGAGTTTTGAATTCAGAGTACAATAGAAGTGAAAATTGTTTCATATACTGAAAACAGCAATGGAAAATGAAATTTAGGAATGGCCTGAGAATTGGCCTTGGACTACTCTCCTAAAAGCTGGGAAGACACAGTGATCATGATAAGGCAAATAGAAAAGTAACTTGTGTTTTAAATTTGCGGTAGAAAAAATGGGAAAAAATAACCTTTATTAACATTTTTGTGAAACCCTGAATAACATTCTATGATAACAATGCACAATGCATTCATTAACATGCGCATCGCTGAACACACAGCTATTCAGAGTGAGCTCATGCTGTCACAAAGACCTTGTTCTGAATGGGAACCTCATGGTTTTAGCAGCTTCCTGGGCAGCCAAGCTTGGCAGGGTTTGACTTTTTCCACCTGTTTAGTTGCTGAGTTGTTTGGAAATGAAAAATATAATGGCAAACAGCAGTAAGCTTGAGAGAGTGAAAGGGGATTGTGTTTGAAAATCTGGACAACAGCTCATTGTATCTCTATTTTATTCAGTGTACTAGATTTGAAGTGTTCTCTTTCTTCCTCCATAGTGTTGCTATTCATTCATCTTGCAGAGTTAGAGGCATCTTACTGGTAAATGCAGTCATCTCCTCCCTCTTTTCCCCTTGTACTTGCGTATTCTATCATCACTGATAGATACCACACTTCCAGCCTTTGAGTTACAGGCCTTCTAGTGAAAAGATGTAGCTACTGTCCCCAGACAGAGTGCCATTAGCATTTGTTAACCTAGCCTGGTAGGTGTTGTTCAGGTTGTGCAGAAAGGTAGTTTGTGTTTGCCCTTCCATTTAACTTGGGGAATTGCAGTTAGTTCAGCCCAACTTCAAGTGTCTGTCCTGCCGAAAGAAGCCAAATGTGTTATTGCAGGTTTCAACATACTCATACCTAAAGAACCTTGAGAATTTAGATCTTGCAAGCACTTTTGCTTGTGACATTCTAAACCTTTTATATTTAACCTGGTCTTTGCTAACATGTGGGAATATACTAGACAATTGAAAGGGTAAAGAAGAATGTGTGGTGTGGTTCTATGCTGTATTTTAGATTATGTTTTCAGACTAATTATTCTCAGGTTGGTTTTACTAACAAGTTGATGCCCAATACACTGAAGTCAATGGGAAAAGACCCAGTTATGTTAGCGGCTCTGATCAGCCTTCTTAATCTATTGTTTTTAAAGTCTTGTGTGATAAAAGATTCAGCAATAAAACTCTGAACGCTAGTTAGGGATTCAGGATGGTATACATAAAAATATGAAAATTGCAATATATCCCATCAGAAATAACTTTTTGAGAGTTTTTCCTGTTATTCTAGAGTCTAAGGTGCTAGGTGCACGTTCATTTTATCTTTATGGATAAAGTTTGTGGCTTATTTCTTTGCCCCATAGAGTGATGCCACAGTGTGGTGACTCTGAGTAAGAACTTGTATGCTTTTTCAAGCTGTAAGTGGATGTCATTTTTAAGTGTCTCTGTTCTTCTATGTTGCTCTCAGAAACCTTCATCATGAAAAGGATTCTGCTGGATGTCTGTAAAGGTATCACACCTCATCAGCTGTTGAAAAACTGTTTGCCAGTGAAAAGTAGAATTGTGCAACAAGCTCATTGGGGAAATAGTTGTCTTCTGTGTTCACTGGACTTCATCATCACTCTGATTTTTTAAACTGTCAAGGCATATTGTAAATTTTATTTCATAGAAGTTTTGCTGTCTTCAAAGTATAACTGTTTAAGGATCCACAAGCATACAAAACATTTTAATAATAACTGCAGAATATAACCACTTTCCATTTTCCTTGAAATTAGAGGATCTCATACTAATGCCCTTAAATCATGAAGTTCAATTGCCAAAATAACATTCATCCAGCTTGATGGCCAGATATTTCATTAAACTCCCACTGCACAGAGGTTACCTAGTAATATCCAGAAGTGAGTACATTAGTGTCTAGGGATAGAGGTAGACAAGCAAAAGACAATAAATGGATTGAAGCAAATACATGCAGTCCCCTGGAGGGCTGGAGTAGTTAGCAGCTGGAGGAGGGCCTGGATATAGAGGTGGATATTGAAACGTTTGATATTCAAGCAGATAAAATTATGTTGAATCAAGTGTGCAGAAGAAGAAGGTGTGCGCTTCAGCGTTCGTGCCTAAATTGAATAATGTCAGAAAAGAAAGCTATGATTTAATAAAGATTTATCTTTTAAAGTTGCCTTGACCCCCTCAACTGCATGCGATGCATTCAGCTCTTCAGTGTAGCATGAACATTTATAAGCAATTATTAGGAGATTAATGGCTGAATTTCACCAACCGTGTCGTTGCTTTTCTGTTTAATGATAGAACAGAAGCTAATGAAAAATGCATAATTTTGACATATTGTGTATAAAATATGTCAGTTTGGGAGACAGGAATTAAGCACAGTTTTCCTTTGAATCCATTGTGGGTGATATCGTCAGGAAGAATTCAGTAGCTATGGGACAGTGTTAAAGAACACAGCTAGCAGTGAGATTCAGAAGCTGTGAATTTGGAAAATTGCTTTTAGTTCTGAGGGATATGCTCATATCTTTGTCTCTATACAGTGCTAAATGCACTTTTTGCAGTATATGATATACAGTATATAATTTCTGTTTCCTCTAATTTTGAAACTCATATGTGTTTGGTGTATCTATAGGGATATAGGCATATAGAACTTGTTCTAAGTGTACAGAACAAGTGAGACTGCATAAATTATGCCTCATGGTTGCTAGGAGTTACAGGCATGTTTGTGAGTCTTCAGAAACATAAAAAAAGTTCAAGTTTCAATTCCAATGTGTCTCAAAGCCAGAAATCATAGTGTTTTCCACAGCTGCCGCTTCAATGCTGGGATTGTACTGAATCCTTCCTTAGGCTCCACCCCCCATCAAGTGACAACAAACAGAAGCTCGTAGTTGACTTACTTGAAGTTACCTATATCAGGTCTACAGTGTGCCTTATGCAGATGTCTCCAGTGTGGTTTGTAGGTGTCTACCAACTACTGGTGAGAAACAATACACAAGATTAAATGATTTTTCATTTGAAGCAGTTATGCACCAGCTCTATCTTCTACACAAATCTTTGTTATGTTCAGAGCACAAGAAAAATGTGAAGAGTTTTGTTATTATTTTAAGTTGACCAAAAGTAGATCAAAAGCTCATTGTTTCAAAGCATTTAGAGAGAATACATTTTTTTGTTAATGTGGATTGATAAGTCTCCGGAATCTCTGAGGATTATTTCAGAAATATTTTTTCTTTTATGCTGACCTTCTGCTATTAACTTGGAGCAAAGCTTAAAATCAGTATTTAACATTTAATGGAAGGAACAAACTGATTCTGCAGTTTAACTCAACATTTGCAGTAAGATGACTTGTACTCTAATGGCTTGTAATTAATTTTTCTGAAAATCATATTTATGATAGTCTGCAGATTCAAGGCTTTATCTAATACATAATGTTCATTTTGAGCCTTTAATTGCATTTAAATTAAAATGGGCTTAGCAGGAAGATGAATTGTGGGAATGCATCAAACCACCCAGCATGTCCTGAAGATGTGAGCCTGAAAATGCAATTTGGTGGAGAAGTGCAGAATCATTTGGAGTTCATTAATTTTTATTGCACAGGTAGTTTTACTAAAGTAGGTTATTTTCTTTGAAATTTATATTTATGTTTATGTCAATAGCTGAATACTGTATTAAGCAATATATCTATTAGGGTTTATTAAGCCAGTCTAATGGGGGCTGTTCATATAGTGCAGAGAGGTAATTTGTGTTTGCCCTTCCTTTTAATTTGGGAAGCTGTGTTTAGTTCAGCTGAACTACATCTATCCTGCCAAAAAAAAGTCAAACAGGTGTCATGGAATGGAATGTAGGCAGTCCTAAAGAATCCTGGGAATTTTGATCTTGTAAGCGGTTTTGCTTCTGACCTTCTAAACCTTTTTACTCTGAATAATCTATTTTTTTTTTTTCCATGTTGCTGAGGTTCCGACCCAGCCACTGGAATGAAGGGTTATTGATGTGTAACTCAGTTTTGTGGCTTAATGTGGTG
Source organism: Ceryle rudis (assembly GCA_033439905.1). NCBI lineage: Eukaryota > Metazoa > Chordata > Aves > Coraciiformes > Cerylidae > Ceryle > Ceryle rudis. The sequence goes on from JAAGNO010011982.1 coordinate 171,327, forward strand.
CACTTTGTCCAGCCAGCTTGTAAGTGATCCTTTAAATTGCAGATGCTGCTAAGGTTATACAATTTAATTATAATGTCACTTTACAATTATAAAGAAAAAAAGGCCTTTTGCATTGCTTAATGAATACAAATTGTGCACAAGTTGGAAATACAAAAGAATAAAAATTAACATTTGTCCTTCTTGCCAAAGTATTTACATTTTTACAACCGATAAGTAGTACAATAATTCCATTACCTATATCCATTAAACATTTGTGCTTTTCATTTAGTGATTTGTATACAGTAAGAATTAATAAAATGAAACTGTCAGCATTTGCTGCTTTTGCACATCCTCTTCTTACCCTTTTTTATTCCATTGCAGACAGAGTAATTAGAGGTTGAAAATGCTATGTGCAAATGCCTGTTACAAGGATTAAATTATATAATCATGGTAATGATTTTCCTTAAAACTCTTACTGCCAACTGTAACATTTTTCACTTCACCAGGTTTTTTTGTGCTGTTGTCTTTTATGAGAAAGTGGAAATATTTCTCTGTTCTGACAATCTGCTACAAGTTCCTAGTTTGTGGTCAGATATGATAGAGGCCCATATTCATTTAATACTCGCCAATCAGAACTTGACAGAGGTATTGCTTATTTTCTCATTTCATCACTGAAGCATGCCGGTGTAGTTTAGTCCCTAATTACTCTCAGACTGAGATGTTCCAAATATTCCCATGGTGGTAATATTTTTCTGCCTGGATGAGTCATTACGTTGTTTGGCAGACTGAAACACCAGCCTTTCCTTGTTGGAACACTACCCCTCATGTAGCACCACATCTTTTCCTCACTGCTGTCTGTTCCACGACTTTCATCCTGCTGTGACATTTCAAGCTGTACTGTACGAAAGCACATTTGCCTTCCTTCTATCTGAGTGATTGGACTGGTGCCAGCTCTTTCTTCAGGGCCAAGGACAGGAGACTGGGATAGTCTGAATAGAACTACTTAATGATCTAATGGTGCAGTGGCTCTCTCCTGCTGAGAGATAGGGCTTATTTGTTTGCCGGTTAGAGAAAAGGTCAGGGAAATCCTTTTCAACAAAGGCTGTGACAGTGAGAATGTGCAATACCACACATTCCTGGGGCTTGAATAACTTCATACATCAGGTGTTCCCCTCATGTTAAAAATCCTTTTCTGTTTTTATTTCATTTTCAATATCCTGCAGATGGCAGAGAGATGAAAGTGATGAATTCTACAACTTGGTAGGATAATACCAAATGTTGTTCCTCCTGATAGAAGGAAACTTTATACTAGGCTTTTAACACGGGGGAAGGTAATGTGGAGAGCTAGTGATATTTCATAAAGGTGGCTGGTTTTCCTTGTCATTGTTGTGAAGCCTATTGGGTATATGACTTTTAATAGCTTTATGCTCAACAAGGCTGTAAACATAGTTGGCATATTTTTCCCACTGAGTTTGACAAGGACTGCAATTCCAATTTGGTCAGTCAAGTTAATTCAGTCTAGAATTTCCACTGCAGCTGAGAAACAGCGTGCTTCTGGGGGTGGGAGATGTACATGCACAGTCATGCTGCCACAGCTCTTGAAATTGCCCAGTGTTGCATTAAGCAAGGATTTGGGGTGGTTTAGGGCAAACCTGTCTGGGTTTCCTCAAAGGAGGCTGAGGAAGCAGCACAATATGACAGGAGGAGCAGAGGCTGGCGCAGTGCCACCAGAAGATCCCCATGCACGTGAGTGACCTCACTTGGCCAGTGACGCTGGCTTCATGCCCAGAATGTGTACGTGATGCAACTCAAAGCTGCCACACCGTACCCCAAGATCTGGGCCACAGGGGGTTTTATTCTATGTTTCAAAGCTGATGACTGTTTAAAGGGACACAGTAGACCTCTAAAATGGATTTTTCCTGATAAAGGTTCTTGTGTTTGGTTTTTTTTTTCCAGAGGAGTTTTATGTAATTTCAGAAAGCATTCTAAGTGAAATAGATTAAGAAATAAGCCATTATTTTCCTTTTATGTTGTCTTTCTCATTTATTTACTTTTCTCATAGGCACTTTTGAAAGCTATTTTTGCTCAGATAGCTTTCACTGAGCCTTGATTTTTGTTTATTTCTGTGAGGCTTTTGCACAGAGACAGGAGAGAAAGAAGCCATTCTTAAAATAGGAGCATATGGTTTTAGAACCACAGAAATTGGCAAGTGGGGCTCAGGGGTTGATTTAGCACCTGACAGTGCTTTTTTATTATTATTTGTTTTTGTTTTGCTTTTGTTTTGTTTTTAATTGACTGGATTTCAAGTTGACAGTAGATATTTTAACAAAATAACTGGCTTGTTATTTCTTACGGAGCTGAAGTTTAGCAGGAAACACTGGAGTTGGCAGTGGCATAAAAGAACATGCAGAATGTTCTGTTTATAAAAACAATATTCATAATCCATGCTGAAGTTTTCAAATACATGCTTCTGCTGCCATTGATGTGATCCCAGGAGATGGGAACCTGAACCCCTGAGGTTATTTCATGAGTGAAGATTTAAAGATAAACAAATCCACATAAAATTATTCTGATAATATCTTCATAGATTAGGAATAGGATGCTTTCTGTAGTCTTGGACTATCTGTCAACTTGTCAGAATTATTATTTCTAAATAGAAAGACTAGGTGAATTTAAGTTAAACTGTCTTGCAAAATATTAAGAGTAATAATAATAATAAAAAGAAAAACAACTAAGAAACAACCAGAATTACTTAATAAAATATTTACAAGACAGTAAATAAAAGTGTGTGTGCGGAGGGAAGTAAAAGAGAAGGCAGGTCCTTCCACGTCACGGTTGAACTGCACTAGAGGTGGAATGTGGGATGCTTGCAGTCTGCTCACTCAACTGTATTTGACTAGGGCCGTCATCCCCTCAGCTTTCACAAGCACTGAATGTGTCAAAAATCTTTCAGAGAAAGTGTAAATTTTAACCAGCCTGCTTCTGGTTCATATTTAATGTGGTTTTAAAATGCTTAAATCATATCAATTCAAGGTATTTCTTTCATGAAGTTTCATAGAGGTTAGCATAAATCAACAAGATACTTCAGTGTGTGAGTATGTGCTAATTATGGTAAGGGTACAGCACTGATTTGTTAGAATTTATCTCTTTTAGCCCTAGTCAAATTAAGAATTTATAATTTGTGCATGCCATGCATTTTTATATCGTGATGGCTCTGTTTAAGGACAGATGTTGACCTAACTTTCAGTGCTGCTGGCTTGGTCTGTGCCTATTCCAAACTTGTTTGAAAACAAGAGTTTCACTCATTCAGCCACGAGAAAGTAGATAATAGCTTTTGTATAATTCTAGTTTCTTGTGTTACAAACTGTGCATCTGAGGAACTAATGAAGCTTTAATGTTTAATTTACTGGGGTTTTTTAAATCCTGTCATGCTGATATATAGGTTTCTGTGTATCTAATATCAGCTTCTTAACTAAAATTTCATCCTGAGTTGTAATATCAGAATTCAGTGTAATCCCTTCCTGAAAGGAGTCATCCCTTTCTTATCATTTTGCTATCACTATCTATTAGTGGAAATTAAGCAGGGAGATGTTTTACCCTAAGTATCTGGATTAAGCTTTCATGTGGAATGAATTGATCAAGAAAGGCTACATATCTGTCCTAAAATCACCTATGCAATGCAGGTGCAGCAGTTGTCCTCAAACAACAGCCAGTTGCGTTGCAGACAGCAATCTCACTGTGTGATATGTCCTAAAATTTGGATCATCTTCTTTTTTTCTTTTCCTTTCTTCCCCCTACCTCCCCCTTTTTTTTTTCTTTTTTTTTTTTTTTTTTTTTTTTTTTTTTTCTTTCTTTTTTTTCCCCTCCTTTAATCTAGGGTAAGAGTTTCTGACTTATAATTATTAAAGAGGCTGGTAAAACTGCACATATTGAAGAACAGATTCTGTAGTAGTAGTAGTAGCTGGCAGAAATGTTAAGTGCTTTTCACAGTCAACATTCAAACAGATTATCAGATGGCATATTTCACCCTGTTGTTACTTTAAATGAAGTGACCATGAAATCAACAAATCTGCTGTCAGGTGCCTGTCACGAAGATAGTTCTCCCTGTCACAAAATGCCTCACATAACAGGTAATGTGTTTTTTAGAATCAGTCCTGTGTCACCTCATCAAGTCCTTGTTAGAAGATGAAATAAGACGGATGGTGTTGTCTCCCATGGAGTTGACTGAAATTCAGAAAAAAGCAATGCATGTTATAAAAAAAATACCAGAAGGAAAGTAATGCAGGTGCCAGTAAGATGCCTCTTGACTATGCCATTACTACCTTTTTCCTTTGTCTTGAGAACAGTTATTCACTTTTTCCTGTTTATTCCTTTCTAGGCTGAAAATTAATTGTGTCAAGTTTAAATTCTGTGATAAGGACAGGAAGAATTAATCCTCTGTCATCAAACAAATGAGAACTCAGAGTAGTGTTGTGCCAATAGCCACATGTTCACTAGTAATGGTTAAGACCTGCTTCTGTGCCTAACAGAGATGACACTTGTAATTAATTAAGTTCTGGGGTGTTGCTAACAATAATTTTGTTCAGGATTCTTAAGTTTAATCATTACATTCAGGGCTGGGGATAAACTAAAATTACCATATTCAGTTTTTCTCTATATACTTTCATAACACTTCTCCCAAACAAAATAGATTTTTGTCTTGTTCATGAAATTTTAATTATAGCATCATTCTTAGCCTCTCAGTGTAAGGAACTGTCAGCCAGCTTGAACTCTGCTAAGACAGATGCTTCAGGGTTGGCTTTTTTTAATTTTGTTTTGACTTTTCAGACTCACCATTTTTGATAAAAAATAAAAATAGGGAGGGAAGTCACCTTAATGATATATGGACATCTGTTACTGTAATTTGTTCTTTCATGGCTAGGTTGTCACTAGCATTAGTATATTCAGGCCAGTATGAAAAAAAAAAAAACTTTCCTTTCCTCACCACAGCTAAATGTAGCTTAATGATTTTATAAGTAAAGGACTAGTTTAGAGATGTTGCTTACAGAAGCAAGTGTGGGGCAGGAGGTACAAAGATGAACGTGCTTCCTCTGTGCTGTCCAGGTCTTGCAGCACCTGCTAGAGATTGTTGCAAAATTGTGCCAGTAGTGTGGAAGAGGAAGGGGAGGAGGCCGTTCTTCTGAGAGGTGACTGAGGCACTAAAGGCTGTGTTTTAGGTATAGCGTAGATCATTTCAGGGTGATTTTGAATTGGATGCAAAACAGTACAGCACTACTGCTCCAAGAAAATTGATACTGAGCTCTTCACCATGTAACTGTCACTGAAGACCAGATACAGAGTCATACATGAATACAGGATTTGCAGGACCTAAAAAAGAAGAGAAGGTAATGGTGAGACTGGAAAAGTCTTCCACTCATCTAAATATGACAAATCAAAGGATTTGGTTATAAAGTTTAGGCAGCAGGAATATAGAATCTTATTCTAGCAAAAGTCACGTAACTTGGATGAGATTGCTTCTGGATGTGACTCAGTAGGCTCTTCACATGTCTCTGAAATGCAGAGCTAAACATAATGAAAACCATTCCAAGGTCCTCTATTTTTACCTGCCACTGACAAATGCTGGAATATTTACTGTCTTCTTATTTCTGATGAGAAGACTTCTGAAATATCCGAACAGTGACACTGGGAGCTCTTAGCTAAAGACCCAAATCTCAGTGATTGTAGATGCAGTTAAAGAGGGTAATCTCATTCTCCACTTTGTTCCTGGTTACACATTTCTGCCTCCTTTGTTGTGCCAGTGTGAGTGTGTGATGGCACGGTTAGCAGATCAACTAATCAGTTCAGCTGAAGACTAACCCAGAGAAATGTTTCCTACCCAGCATGGCTCATTGCACAGATGTGCATGTGCTAGCACTAAGTAGGAGGTAGAAGCAGAGCCCGGACAGGGGCAGGATGGTGAGGCCACCTTTTTCAACAGTTTTAAAGTGATGACAGCTGTATATTTGTAGGGGAAAAGAAGGCAGCAGCACTGTGGAACAGAGGATCTTATCATTTAGTGCCTTTGTTTTCTCCATAATTTTTCAAAACATATTGTCTGCTCAGCCCTCTGAATGATTGCTCCACAGGAAAAATTGAGAAATGCTTTCAGTAAGGTTTTAATTTAGTTCAAGCATTCAACAAGCATGCTAAGTAACACAGCCATGGATTTTCTATTTTATTTTTCATTTCTATCACAAAATGTATGAAAAAAAATTACTAAGAACTAATACTTAAGTATCACTATTTCCAAAACTGCAGGGCAGAAATTTTAACACAGGTTATTTAATGCCTAAGACAATCTCTAACTTTTAGAATCTAGGATAATGTGGAGTCTTATGTCTGGAGGATTGCTCACCATTTCCTGCTCTGGAAATTTTAAATTGGAATGATCTTGAGTTGCCTAAGGGACAAGATCTGGAATATTGAGGTGGATATTCTGTTCTACCATGTCAGTCCCAAAGCTGCTACAAATACAAGGCACATTTTCAGAGAACCCGCACACATCAAGTTCCATTTCTTAGACACTGCTATGCAGGCTTTTGACACTGTCTTCTATATAAGCTCGGGATGTGTGGGTTAGAAGAGGGGACGGTGAGATGGGTTGAGAACTGACTGAAAAATAGAACTCAGAGGGTCGTGATCAGTGGCACAGAGTCCAGTTGGTGACCTGTGACTAGTGGTGTTCCCCAGGGTTCAGTACTGGGTCCAATCTCATTCAACATGATCATCAGTGACCTGAATGAAGGGATACACCCTCAGCAAGTTTGCTGATGATACGAAACTGGGAGGAGTAGCTGATAGACACCAGCAGGGTGTGCTGCCATCCAGTGAGATCTGGACAGACTGTAGAGCTGGGCAAAGGAGAACATAATGCAGTTCGAAAAGGGTAAGTGTAGAGTCCTACACCCTGGGAGGAGCAACATCATGCACCAGTACAGGTTAGGGGTAGACATGCTAGAAAGCAGCTCCATGGAGAAGTACCTTGGAGTCCTGGTGGACAATAACTTAATCCATGAGACAGAAATGTGACCTTGTAGCCAGGAAGGCCAATGGTATACAGACTGTGTCCATCAGGTCGAGGGAGGTTCTCCTCGCCCTCTACTCTGCAGTAGTGAGACCACATCTGGAGTATTGTGTCCAGTTCTGGTCTCCCGAGTTCAAGAGGGACAGG
>JAAGNO010011982.1:178615-193582 GCA_033439905.1 Ceryle rudis
GGAATACAGGAAGTTCCACCTCAACATGAGAAAAAATCTTTACTGTGAGAGTGACAGAGCACTGGAATAGGCTGCTCAGAGAGGTTGTGGCATCTCCCTTCTCTAGAGACTTTCAAGACCCACCTGGATCTGTTCCTGTGTGGCCTGCCCTACGTGACCCTGCTCTGGCAGGGGGGTTGGACTTGATGATCTCCAGAGGTCCCTTCCAACCCCTACCATTCTATGATTCAAATTAATTTTAATACAGTAATTCCTGAGGGCATACCAGGAGGAATAGCAGTCTTTAAAGAAAATTTCTATTGAAATATGTAGCTAAATTTATTGCTCTCACACAGGGATTGTGAGCATATTCTTACTTTATCGTAACGTACTTTGTAGCAACTACTACTCCTAAGCTAATACCAGGCCATAGTTTCATCGTTTGATCAGTTATTAGGTTTGAAATTCCATAGGTGTCTTGAGAGAGCTCCTATTAGGTTTATTTCAGTTACTTTTCCTCTGTGCATTTACACAGACTCTGGGGAAAGATGCCGAGAGTATTTCTATACTGGACTTTCAACTTGCTTTTGGACGTGAGTGTATAGTGAGCTTCTTGATGGTCCTTGGTGAGGCTGCTCCCAAAGCTTGGAAACTAACTTGAGTAACTCATCAGTATAGAACTGACACATAAATATGCTGTCTGGATTAGGATTGTTTGGTGCTGGCTGGTAATATAAATGATGTGGTCCTTGAATAACAATTGTTGTTTAACTTCTGTTTCCAAAGTGGCATTACATTACATTTGGAGTCTCACAATGCCTACAGTTTCAATACCCTTAACAGGCATTTCTGTATGTGGAATTTCATATCATTCCACAGAGGCTGAGATGCTTTTCAGTACAGTGAATTGTTTTCTTACAAAGACTGGTCTTGATGCAGCAGTAAAGTCTTGTGATGTGTGGATATCAGATTAAATATATATGAATTATTATCTGTATCAGATTTATCTCTCAAAGTACTCATTCTCATCTTCTGCAAAATATTCCTGACTGAGAAACTGAGATCCAGAAACAATCTATTATTTGAATCCCCTGATTACAATATGGATTAACATTCAACTTCTTGCACAGTTCAAGCTATGCCCTAGCACACTAGTTTATTGAATCACAGTGCTGGATAAATTAATGTTCTGAAAGTAAAATTCAGTTGGAATCATCTCATAGATACAGAACTCTTAGCAGTTGGTTTTTTTCCACATAGTTTTACTTTTAGTTAACTGCTTGGAATTATTTATGCTTCACAGGCTGCTTATTTTGGCCTGCAGGGTTAGGATTTACAGTGGACTAGAAAAATGTTTAAGCTTTTTTAAAATGGTTAAACTATTTTTCCTCTTTGTAATAAGAAGTCCTGCTACATTCAGATACTTTTCAGTTCTTGCACACTGAAGTAACTATCATAGATTTCAGTCTAGAACTCAGTATCTTTATAATCTATCATCTAATAATAGTTTATTTACATGAGTATTTCTTTAGGTCACATATGATGCTTCTTGTGCAGTACTGCATCCTTTCACCCTCACCTATCACATGTAGTTTCCTGAACTCTTACTCAAAATCTATAGAGGTAATAAAGTTTCCAGTGTATAGTCCTAGGAGCAGCTGTTTTATTTCGCTGATTTAAGTGCTGGGTTTGTTTTTTTTTTTCCTGCATCTTCTTTCTCACATTTTTAAGTTCAAAAGACGTATGCGTGCTGTCAGGCTGAATGAAGTGTTATGCCAAAAGGGATAGGTTTACACAAAAGCACTAGCAGAAAGGTAACTAGTGTAACAACAATAATATTAGCTAGAGACAACTTGCTTTTGAGGAAACTCAGATCTGTGCAGATACTTTCATACATGAGTGTCAAAAGTTAGTGTCTGTTAGGATTTTCAAAACATACATGTGTTTTTGAAGCTTTGTTGGAATCCTGTTTATTTTTAGTCCCCCAATTTAAAAATCTGTTCAAATTGTGTGATCCTGTGAAATTATGCAAAATTATTTAAATAATGGAAGCAATCTATTTCATGACTCTCAAATGCTTGCTGCTTTTTCTTGATGTACGTGAATTGGAACCAGTTAGAGATCTATATTTTCATAGATAGGGCTGCAATGGAACAAGTAAAGGATTTAAGGTGGTCCCAGTGATTTCACGGGGAAGTGGGTTAACTCCACATTCTTAGATATTTAGCAGAACTTTCTAAACAATTTTGGCTTGATTTACAGCCAATCCTTAAAAGCTTTAGAAGTCAAGTTCAGTTCAAATGGTTTGTACCAAAATATGGAATTCCTTCATCTTACTTCAACATAGCAATATTTCATTCCCGGTAGTCCTGTGCTCGGGAGCACTTTCTTCATTCACACTTATCATCATATGGATAAAAAAAAATATTGTGAATACTAAATTGCATGTTTTTCACCATGTCTCTTAAAGACATTGTAAAAATTATTTTTTAAGTCTAAAAAAGAATGAATCTGCATTCTAAAAAGTGGTGGAACAATTGAATTGCATTATTATCTGGATACATTACATCTTTCACAAAATGCATTGTTAGCCTTATGAACTTGTGGAGACACGATAGTATTGAGTCCAAGGCTACAACTGTCTTACACTAAAAGTATTCGTATTCTTAAGGCTGCAGTAGTAACACCTACATCAAATGAGCTGACAGGCAAAAAAATGATCATTTTGGAAGATGCACATACATACCGGTTTTCATGTAAGAGGTCAGTTATTGTAAATAGGAAACTCTAGATGATATCATCTACCACATACCTATGTAATCTTGGATTTCTTCCCTTTCTCTGGATTGTCTCCTGTTGGCCCATGATGTCCACAGACAGATTATAGAACACATTCATCTTAACCAATCTGAGCTTTCTTCGCTGTTATCGTGCCGTGGATTTTGTTCATTTTTACTAACAGGAGTCACACAAGACACTGAAAGGACAATTTTCTGTATTTTCTACTTCCATTTTCTTTCCTTTAAAATGGTCAGATCAATTTAAACTTGATTTAAGTGAAACACTCCACAGCTCACATTCAGCAAGTATTCAACCCAAAAGCAAACATTTACAGATGCACTGATGTAACATCCCCGCCCTGAAAGTACATAATGGGGGTACTGTTCAGGCGCTATCCTGCAGGCACCAGTGTGCTGCACAGTACATGTATTCACTGCGGGGTCTCTGATCTGCATATGCAATAGTTTCTGTATACTGTTTCTATCAGCGCAGGAAAAAAAAGTCAGGGAAAAAAGAATGAGGGCAGGCCTTCAAATCTGAAGTCATTTAGATTTTCTCTTCTACAGAAGAGGCTCATAACCTGGTTTATTTCTGAAAAGATTAAAAAAATTCCTAAGTGAAGTGACTGGGCACATCTGAGGGAAGAAGGAGAGCAAGGCCTGTGGAGATGAAACCAATCTGTTGCTGCAGAGTCCTGCCACAGGGATTTTCTCCTGAAAGGCCTTAACACAGACACAGTGATTTGGTAAGAACCAAGAGCAGAGTCAAACTAAAGACCATAAACGATCGTACCCAAGGGAGGTAGTAATCACAGATTGAATTAAGAAAAACTGAAGAGCTACCTCTGAAAACAAACTAGGCATCAGGCTTTGATCCACCTTCCTCCTTGTATATATGTGTAATCCTGGATCTTGACTGAATATTCCCACTCTGATTTTGTAATTAAAACATCATTTATACTAAGAATAATTAAGACAACTGTACATTTGATTTTAAAATCAGTTTTGAGTATTGTGCCTTGTCACGCTACAAGAATGGTTCCTGCAGCTTTACAACTTAGCATTAAGAGGCAGACAGTGACCGCAGGCACCTGAGTGGAAGGTTTGACAGTTTGATAAATTAGGAATGACACTTGCCAAAATGGCTGTCCTTCCCTCAGCCTGCCAGTGGAGCATTTACACACTGTTAATTGAATTGGCAATTTGTGTAACAGTACCTGCCCCTGAGCTTTTGTAATGCTGGAGCTGCCATTTAGCTTTGATAATCCAGGACTTGGGAATAAGGACGAAAAGCTTCACATGATATTATTGCAGATTTAAAATGACAGTTGGGGACCTTGTTGCCAATTTCCCATTAAATGAGAAATAATTAACAATAGCAATAACAAAGTCTTATAAAGCTGGAAAGTTAAATTGACTTTTCAGCAGTAGTATGGTTTGAAATTGCTTCTAGTGTGATTATCAGATTGCCCTTTCAGTATTATATACCCTAAATAGTATCACCTGATGGTCCGAATAGGCAATGTTTTCAAATCTACCCTGTTTTATTAGTGTGAGACTCTTCTGATATATCTGTGGGGTTTTTTTTAATTTCTTCTTGCCATGTAAAAATTGAGTTATGCTTTAATATTTCATCCAGATAAAGAACTTAATGAATTATTAGAGATTCTGATTTCTGTGGTTATCAGTAATTGAGTGACAGTAGAAACAAAATTTTCAGTCATAGATGAATATTGTTAATTATGAGCTTCTTTTTTATAGCTGTGCTTGCTGTTGATAGCTTCACTGTCTTTCCCTAAATTTCTGTAGTCTACCTAATGCCATCACTGAAATGACAATTTATAGCAAACTATTGTTTTTTCTCTCAGTCTTCTTATATTTGATAATCTCTGTGAATACTTTCTAATAATTTGACGTCTGAATACCATACTAACCAAAACCCACGTAAGAATTAGCCACTAAAGACCAGTCTTTGCTGTCTTAGGGATGATCAAAAAAAAAAAAAAAATCATCAAAAATTTAACAGCTGGCACAGTTGCTACATATTCGGAAGACTAACTTCTCTATGCAGACTTGCAGCTCTTATTCTTTCCCCAAGACTCAGACTTGCAGATGTCAAGGGATGTATTGAAGAACAGGTGAAGCTACTTTCCCAAGACAGGTCATTCTCATCATGAGAATACTTATGCATTCATCAGATGCCACAAGTAATAGATGAAGCACAGAACAATCTGATCTGTTTCCTACATAAGAAATAGTCTAAGACAGTACAAGTTCAGTCATTTGCATGCTTGAAAATATCTTTTCATCTGATTACTGTGATCTTAGGACTGAGCACAGCTATGTACTGAAGGACGGAAATACACACCCACTCACACACCCCCGAAGACGACTGACAGAGAGGGATGCAGACTGGATGATTCCAGTCAATAGGCCTACACTAGCAACAAGTACATGTGTTTAATATTATGCTACAGTTTTGTTGGTTGTAGAAGCTATAGTGGTTGTAGAATAACATACGGGATGTATAGTAGAAATGTGAAAAATAACAAAGGAAGGGAGAGGTGAGCAAAGATAAGCTAATGTGAAGAAGCAGAAGGATTAATGATGGAGCTTGCAGTTCAAACATTTGTGCAGGAGGTGATATTTTTCTTCTGTAATTATTGAAAAGCAATTGATGATCTTAGAGAGTTCTGCTCTGGAAAAGGAATTCAGTGAGTGATAAACCTATATAAAATTTTGGATGGTGTCCAGGTTAAAAGGAAAGTATACAAGTCAGGCATTGGAAAGAGCACAGAGGGGATACAGAAAGGCAATGGTTACTGCTTCACTGGGAGTACAGTGCCATACAGCCTCCTACCCTAGCCAGTGATAAGTTGAAGAGGAATGGCTAACGCTTGCAGCCCCTATAGCAAACTCACACTGTACATGGCACACTCTGTAGAGAGGCAGGCTTGGCAAAGAACAGGCAAAGGAATGAAGAAAACAAGGAAATGACAGGGAATGGGAGTTAGGTCATGCTATTCTATGTGCTATTGAAGGTGGAAAGGAGAAAATAGTTTTAGTTGAATTAAAGACTAAACTGAGGTAGGAATTTATTACAAGTGGATGAGGAATGTAGGTAGAAAATAGGTTGCTGTATTTCTTACCAAGAAAAGCTTTAACTGATTACTCTTTTTGCTCTACCAAGCCCTTCCACCTTGATGCAAGGAAAGAAGGAAAGAAGGAAATAACTGTAACTGCATTTTCAAGTGGGATTTTTTTTTCCCCAGGGTCTGTACACCTGCAGATTCCACAGTATTTGTGGGAAACTACTTCCATCAATTTGAAGTTTCATAGAATACTAGATCTGACAAGTTCTTTGTGATTCACTTGGATTAAATCTCAGATTTCATATCTGTAGCACATGACAATGAAAACAATTTCTTTAAAAGTCTTCTGATATTTAATTCTTTTACAGTTTTAAAAACATAGTTATTTCAATATAGGTTTTCAAAGCTTTTTTTTTTTTTTTAAGGCATTACATTTTTACATAGATCATGATCCAAACTAAAAAGAAGTTTGCAATACAAATTATTCCTATTCAAACATCACCTGATTAAATGTTGTCAAGTTATGGATTTGAAATCAGTGTAAAAAGATACCAATTTTCAGGGCCCTTCATGGCATGTGGAACTCTATTGCAGATTTACTCGTGTAGCAGAGAAGGAAATACAAGTACACTGGACAAAACTGGTTTACTTGTCTGTAATTTTTAGAGTTAGCATGTTGCTGTTAACAAAATAAAACACAAATAATAGTCTATCACAACCATCGTTTTTTCATGTGTAAAGGAGAGAAACACAGGGGAGAACCCTACTGTAACAGAAACCATGTTCCTGAAAAATGGTTTAAATTTCGTAATACCTTTAAGTGTATTCCCAGAAGAACTGGGTTACTATGCTGCTTATGTACCCATGTGTAATAGAGGATTTTAAGCCGTTTCCAAGTCTGCTTCTGGAATTTCTCCTCTGGCTCTTCATAGTGGTTTTCAGTTTATACTACACATCTACTTCTCTTAGGATAATTTTACTGAATAAAAGCATGGCTGAAAAAGCAATATATGTGTTGATGAGGAATTTTCTTTCATTGAAACACTAAAGATCAAAATTGCCTCTTATCTCAAGGGAAAGCTCAGTAGATAAATAAGTTGTAGAGGGCAACCATAAGGTCAGCAAATTAGACTTTGTTGATCCACACTGGAGGAAACACATTTGGGGAGTGGCTATCTCCTGGATTTTCTTCCATTATCTGTCATCTGAGTGTTTTCTGCATTCCAGCTACTGCAAGGTAAGAGTTTGAGAAAAATATACTCATAGTAGTCAAAGCACACACTATAAACAACTGTCTAGGTAAAAAATAAAGTATCTTGCATAGTACTGAAAGATGATTCAGAATGGAATTGTTTCTCTGCCTGCAGAAAAGCCTCCTAAGGAACTTCTGTGATTTCACAATATCTTCAATTTTCCATTTCTCTTCTAGGGTTTATGAAATTTTTAAGTGCCCACTGTCAAAACATCAGAAAGTCTGAAGACCATGGCTGTGCTTGGTCTCTTTTTTTCTAGGATCTAGTCTCTTCAGTGGCCTTCTGTCTTCCAACTACAACCTAAAATTCCTCACCTGCTTAAAAGCAACAGCAGCACACAAGACTTTTTATGTCGCAGCTATCTCCCCCATTCCAGATGCATCCTTGGTTCTTCTGTTATTCCCTCCAGGGATGCGACTCCACCACTTCCCTGGGCAGCCTGTTCCAGTGTATTACAACCGTATTGCTTGTTATATGGGAGAACAGACCAACCCCCACCTCACTCCAGCCTCCCTTCAGGTACTTACAGAGACCAGTAAGGACATGCTCCAGCACCTCAGTGTCCTCCTCTGTAGTGAGAGGCCCAAAACTGAACACAGTATTCAAGGTGTGGCTTCACCAATGCCAAGTACAGGGGGACAATTGCTTCCCTAATCCTGCTGGCCATGATATTTCTGATACTAGCCAGGATGCCGTTGGCCTTCTTGGCCAGTTGGACACACTGCTGGCTCATATTCAGCTGACTGTAGACCAGCACCCTCAGGTCCTTTTCCACCAGGCAGCTTTCCGGCCACAAATCCCCAAGCCTGTAGTGTTTCATGGGGTTGTTGTGACCGAAATGTAGGACCTGGCACTTGGCCTTGTTGAACCTCATACAACTGGCCTCAGCCCATCAATCCATCCTGTCCAGATCCCTCTATAGAGCCTCCCTGCAATCAAGGAGATCAACACACCTGCCTAACTTGGTGTTGTCTGCAAACCTGCTGAGGGTGCACTTGATCCCCTCCTCTAGATCATTGATAAAGACATTAAACAGAACTGGTTCCTGTACTGAGCCCTGAAGAACACCACTGCCAACTGGATTAAACTCCATTCACCACTGCTCTCTGGACATGGCCCTGCAGCCAATTTTTCATCCAGTGAAGCGTTTGCCCATCCAAGCCATGAATAGCCAGTTTCTTCCGGAGAATGCTATGGAAAACCATGTCAGAAGCTTCACTAATGTACAGATAAACAAAATCCACAACCTTTCCCTCATCCTCTAAGCAATCACCTTGTCACAGAAGGAGATCAGGTTAGTCAAACAGGATGATCTAGTTCTAAGCCCACTGCCATGGGCAGGGACACCTTCCCCTAGACCAGGTTGATCAAAGCCCCATCCAGCCTGGCCTAGAACGTTTCCAGGAATGGGGCATCAACAACCCCTTTGGGCAACCTGTTTCAGTGCCTCACCACCGTCACAGTGATGAACTTCCTAGTAGTCTAGTCTAAATCTACCCTCTTTCAGTTTAAAGCGATTACACTTTGTCCTGTTTAGCTCATCTTTGTCCTTTTCCTCCTGGCTATTCAGAGTCTGGTGGAAAGCAGGTTCAAGTTGTGTTGACTTCATAACTTTCTAAAATTCACCTCAGAACCTTTTCCCTTTACTCTTCTTATAAGATTTTACAAATAACAGGAGCAGTCTGTTAATTTATTTTGCTTTCTGGTTCATTTTCACTTAGGACTCAGCAAAACACAAAACAATTATCTCTAATACTCAGTATAGAATAATGTAATACTTGGACAGACAGTTTCATATTTGCCCACTCCTGCCAGAAAAACAAAAAGACAGAAAAATCTCTGCATAACCCATTTTCGC
This sequence comes from Ceryle rudis, assembly GCA_033439905.1. NCBI lineage: Eukaryota > Metazoa > Chordata > Aves > Coraciiformes > Cerylidae > Ceryle > Ceryle rudis. The sequence goes on from JAAGNO010011982.1 coordinate 187,578, forward strand.
TGTGCTTGTTTATGCCTCCCTTGGAAAAGGTTGGAGACTCCCTGGGGAAGCTAGCTTCATAGTTTGAGCTACACAGACTTATGACTGGCTCTTACCCTATGAAGTTTGGTGTAAAACACGAAGAACTCCATATATACATTATTTATTGTGTAAGAATAATTGGTGAAGGTGTACGCAAGACAAAGAGGACTACAGTAGTTCTGAAGAGATTTAAATCTATGTTTTTAAGTATGTGATTTTGTGAACAGTGAGTCTAGCACATGTTATCTTTAGTGAAAACATTAAATAAGTCTGTTTGGGACTTGCTGTTCTCCTGTACTTATTACCATTTTTGTATCAGTTAGAGAGAAACTTCTAGCTTTGCTAACTAAAGAGCAATTAAAAAAATCTAACTGCTCTTCAGCCCTACCACATAACTCTTATTGATATTCAGTGTCTACCGAAATCTTCCATGGTGCATTTGCAGGAGCTTATAAGGGAATTTATAACACCAATTGTTATTTTATGCCCACTTTTCTTGCAGAATTGTTTATGTGATAAGCAATACAGATGAGAAAAAGCTGAGAAGATCTTTGCAAGAATATATTTTATACATCCTCTGAAAAGTTCTTTTTTCGTATCTCCAAAACATTTTGCAAATAAATTAGTTTGCGTCAGGTAGCCAGTGGATTCGCAAGTTAGTTTCTGCTCCTCTCAGGTGAGTGGTCTGCACATAAGCTTAAAGGGACTCTCACAAGAATCCTTGTTTTTGGAGATAGTCTGTTTTGTATGAAATAGTTTCAGAGTCATTAAGACACCAAGCAAGCATAAAAATGTTGGGCTTTTTAGCTTTGGAATGAAGACAACCTATCAGGATATGGGAATCCTTGCTCCCTGTGTTGGGTTACTTATACATAGTCTGATAGTGTTAACAGGAGAAGTAGATACTACCTGAACACAAAATAGTTCATAGCCTGAGATAAGATTCTCCCAATGGAGAACTGAGAAATTTTTTTTTTATCTGAACTGGAATAGGTTTTTATTTTTCTGTGAATAGGGGTTGCAACAATTGGAGACTGAAGCAAGAAAACTATTCATATAGCTTTGTACATAAATTCAGATGATTTTTTACTTACCCTTGCAATGGAGACGTATTTAGAATGGATGAATCTTAACTGTAGTCATATATGTGAACCACCTTTGATGTTGAATTTTTAACATAGTCTGAAATTTACAGTTTCAGGCTACACTAAAATATTATCACAGCTCTTCCAAGAATCACAAGCAGTTGAGTTTTCTGTAAATGCTATCAATCTAGATTTCACAGGGTTTTTTTTTTTTGCTCTGCAAGCACTCTGTCTAACCTGTCTTAAACAGGGTTCAGAACAGTTGGATGCTACCCAGTCCAGCCTTGGGGAATTTTTGTTCTTAATCCAAAGTTCAGATCTCATGTTTGGTGATCTCAACATAGGCTGCTAAGTTTTGATTTAGAAGAAACAGTTCCAGAATAAAATATTTACTGTGACTTTATGTGGCTAAAGTTTGAAGAAAATTTAACTTTGGTTGTGTTTTGTTAGTTTAATTGCATATTTAGGAAATTATAAAGAAAGAATTTGCTCACTTCATGAAGTAAAATTAGTTGTATTTCCTGCAGAAAGAAAGAAAAAGGTGTTTTGCTGAATAGATATTTTTAAAGGGCATATGGTGAGGAAACAAAAATCCCATTTGCATGTAAATGATTTAACAGCCCACAGTAAGAAACTAGAATACTACCAGTGCCTCAAAATGATGTGGTGGTAAAGGTGGCTGGCTCTGTGCTGAAAAGTGTGTGGGTTTGGCTCTAGGGTGGTTTTTTTTGTACTGCGGGATAATAATTCAAATTCAAGCCTGTAAAATAATCACATTAAGGCACTATTTTTAACCAGACATATGAATTATTTTTCTAAATTATACTGAAAGTTTTCAAGCTTTAGAGTTTTAAGAGTTTGTAACAAGCAGCCTTGCATCTACTGTTTTGTGGTTTTATGACGCTGTTTCCTGGTGGAACATAAAAGCTGCTTACACTATTTTTAATTCCTTCAGATTCAAGTAAGCAGAGCCTTGAAGTATACTGCATGTAAACTCACTTTTTTCTGTGATGAAGACTGTACAGTCTTTCCCCCTTGCCACAAGACTTTCCTGAGGTTTAGGGTGAAATATCTTTAAAAAAAAAAAAAAAATCTCTTTACAGTATATCACCCTGATTAGCTTTGCTTGCAGTGAGGCTTCAGATTCATTCCCAGATTTTCAAATATTATATTTAGACCCCATTAACCTACTGATTTCAGTGAGCTAAGGTACTTTTTTCACTTTGGAAAATTGGATTCAGGCTACTGAATTATTTAATCACTTTTGAAAATTTTACTTCTTGCTGTGAACAATAAACATAATGCGTTTTCGAAGATGCTGCTCTTTGCTACAAAAAAAAAAGGTAATCTCTTTGAACTTCTATAATCACTGAGTATTGCAAAGCAATATAAAATATGAAGAAATTTCCAACATACAGAATTTCATAAGGTCAATTCAGTAACAGTGTATATTTCAGTAGCATTTATGTTAAATCGTTTTATTGATATTTAAACAGTTTGTAAACCAAAATGATTTTTTTTGTTCTAATTTGCAGAATGAGCTGCTTTTCCACTTTACTAAGAATGCTTCAGAGCCTGATGGGAAAATAGGACTATAAGTGTGATTTTTGTACTAGTTTAGCCCTGATAAAGAAATTGCTCCCCTTAGTAATATGGAATTTCAGAATTAGAATACTTTTCTGGATTTTAATTTTTGAAGATTTAAAACAAGTTATTTAACTCTCCCAATAGAATGTCCTGTGTTCCTTTAACACTATATGCAGTAAAGCAGTGGAAGAGCGCTGGATATTTCACAACATAGTTTAATTCCAAAATATCCAGTGGGAATTCACCTGGCATATTGATTTGAAGATACTCGTATATAGCTAGGGTCCAAAATGCATTTTTTGCCAAGAAAGCTAATTTTTGTATTTTAAAATTGATTTAGCCAAAACCTGGATTAGCTATGTCGCATCCCCTTAACCACAGGCATGTAAACCTCAGGATAGACAGCTGTTTGGATGTTTCAGACTGGGACTCCTGCCCTCACAAACATATTTGTTTCTCTTACATGGTCACTTGGCTGCATGTACTCATGCCCATATGCTTGGATGGCATTGTGCCTGCTCGCTAGTTGGTCAAACTGTTCCATTAGGGCTTAGACGCCAAGATAACAGGTTGAGTTGGGCACCATCTATAACAGCATGCGTTCTATGGCTTCTGAAGAAATCTTTCTTCAGGAACAAGATGCCAGGCTGCACAACTTGCCTTTTTGCATTCATCTTTCTTACCACTTAGATGTTCCAAACACCCCAAAAAGAAGAAAGGAGAAAAAGAAAAAGACAGATTGAGGAGAAAGTTTTTGCTTTCAAAGAAGTGATTGTCATCATAGATGTGGCATAAACTCATTAAGTTTACAAGGGATTTAGAAATGCATGCAAAATGAATAGTGTACAAGCCCTCAGGCAATTAACATTAATTCAAGCTTAAATCAGGCAACACCACAAGTGGGCAAAGTGTAAAAAAAGTAGAAAAGTCATGGAAAAAATTTGCAGTTTGCCTTAGATAGCTGTGAAAGGCCATTGTAATCTTCTCAATGTTGCTTTATGTTTACAACAGCTGATAAAGTCAAAGGAGAAAAAGTTAACATACTTTCAGGTTCAGTGTCATCTTCCTACAAATTTTGCTTTCCTTTTATTCTTAGACTAGTATAGCTACATAAACACACTTAACTATGTGAAGTGTAGTATTATTTAGACATAAAAACAGTAAAGGCAGAACGGTTTTAGGAGTAGTCATCAAAAACCAAGAAAATTCCTTGCTTCTCACACTTCATCAGAAACTAAGTTACTAGAAATTATTGTGCTCAGTTGGTGATACCTCCAAAATGAGCTAGGGAAGAGGCAGCAGGGTCTTAAACAAAGCAGTTGTTCAGTTGAACCTGATCTTCTTAAACACAGTAAAAAAAATGATGTATATGTATATACTGATTCAGAACAGGGAAGTACTTTTAATGACACCTTTATCTCAGAGGTAAGAGTATGACATATATAGTATCACATAGCAACCTGAGAGACTTGAAGAACTAGCTCTGGAACAGCATTGGTTTTGTATCATTTACACCACAGTAACGTGGGAGCTTGGTTGGCAAGAGTGAAAAACTTAACATTTGCTTTTTGCTGACAAACACCAGAAGGATTTACTATGGTCTATAGAAAGCAAATATAAAAATGATCAGAAGTGGATTTTTCACCATCGAACATACTAATTAAATTCCTTCTTTCCTTCCACCAGTCTTGCTGCATTGCACTTTGGGATGGTTTTTGGCTGCCATGTTACTATGAATTTGGATGTTTAATTTCAAGTAATTTTGGAAAACTCTCATTATATGTAAGAAAAGAAAAAGTTGATAGGGTTCCAGAAGCATATACTGCCGTAAATGTGTTATAAAGCCCTGATGCTCTGTCAGTTCTAATTAATATAGATTTATTAAAACTGGCATGACTTTTAGACCATTTCCATTGAAGGAGCTGAGAATGAATCAGATAGAAAAGCAACAGATGAAGGAGTTTTAAGCAGCTTAGTTACTTAAATCACTTGTTAGTCCTTTTCTTTTCTTCGATAGGTTACACAGTTCGCATTTTTTCTACTGAAAATGAATCATTTGGATAATGAGAGAAAGAATAAAAAATAGAATCAGACTATTACTTTGAATTAAATTATAAGACTGACTGTGATGTTTTTGCCACTGAATGCATAGACAGGACAGGTAGTGACTCTCAAAATTAGAAGCTCCATTTCAAATTACTCTGCTACTTAGTACCTGTGTTATGCTTACCATTAAGTAAGTTTGCCCACTTTATGTCTTAATGTCATCTCAATTAGTTGATGTTAATATAATTCTAGTGTGAAGTAAGCATGTTTCAGTTTAACTTACCCATATGTACTTAAAGCAGTCAATATTAATTAAGAAATAAAGCTGTTAGCTTTCTTTCATTCCTTTTCCACTGTTAAATCATTCATATCCTTTGGCAATGCTGGTGTAGTGCAGATTGCAAGAGCTAGTTCTTGGTTTTGTCTTTCTTTTTTCGCATGAGTAAAATCAGTATAACAAGATTATTTAATGTAAAGGCTCAAGAAGGGTCTTGGACTCAAAAGGTTGTCTTTAGTTGTTGTAGGATTTTGCTGGATAGTATTAGACACTGAGGAACACAGACTGGGAATGCTGACAAAGCCTAAGAGCCAGGAACAGAATTGCTCTGATCGTGGCACTGCTGCTGTCTTTCGTCAAGACTTTGTCTAACTTCAGACATGGGACATTTCAGGCACTTGTGATCTTTCAGAATTAGCCTTAGACCTCTCTCTGTACCTTAGTTTAGCCATGTGTTAAATATATTAATTATGCACAAGTAGTTTTGTAGTAATCTATGAAATTCCTGGATGAAAAACACTCTAAGAACACAGGGTAAGTATTCTGTGTAATAACACCATCTGCTGTGCAGCAACTGTGGAAGACATTAAAGAAAGAGGAGAAAATAGTTTTTAATTTCATGTAAGCTATCCTTTCTTTCTTTTTGGGGGTTTTGTGTGCTTTAGCACTGCACAGGTAGGTTCTTAGTGTCAGCAGCATTTAGGGGTTAGTCACAACAGAATTTCCAGAGTCTGGTTTCTAATTCAAACTTATTCTATGCTCGATTGTCTGATCTTAGCCACTGTGAGCTATGAGTTCTGTAAGCTTATGGAAAATATTATTGGATGATTATCATAGCATCATAGAATGTTTTAGGCTGGAAAAGACCTCTAGAGATCATCCGGTCCAACCTCCCTACACAAGTAGGGACACCTCTACCTAGGGCAGGTTGTTCAGAGCCCCATCAAGCCTGACCTTGAATGACTCCAGGGATGGGGCCTCCACCACCT
>JAAGNO010011982.1:196861-210176 GCA_033439905.1 Ceryle rudis
AAATGGCAGCAAGTTGCAATTTATTGCCAGTACCTACTCCAGAAGGTGCACCCTGAGCATTCCTACTGAGTGCTGCCATTCTAGCAGGAAATCACAGGCTTTGTGTGAAATGGGCACCAGGCTGCACCAGAGATGTAGAAATGTGGAAAAGCAAAAAGTGAGGTATGTGGATACTTCAAGTAGTTCAATGGCAGCTAAATGAAGCTCTCAAGGATCAAGAATCTTGGGTTTAGGTGCCCCAAATACCATTTAAATCTGCTCATAAATCCCTGTAAAATATGTTGAATCTGCAAGCTACTGAAACACGTGCTTATTTTGTAAACTCATTCACAGTTACATCTAAAGCCTGCTCCATTTCTAGAAAAATCCATACTTATGAGCTGTGCTGGACTGGAGCCTGAAGATGACTATTTACACCAACATATGCAAAAGTGTCAATACAAAGTTAGTTCATTTGCACATGCAAGTTTTCATGCAATATTTTTATTTGCAGTAATGATCATTTGCATGTGAACTGTGCCTGCCTCTGTTACTGGAAGTTGCAAGCAGAAAACCATGTGCAAACTTTTAAAAAATCAGACCTTGATATTAGTATGGTTTTTAATATAAATGTAGTCTATTAGTTGTTTGAAATATATCAAAATTAAGTGTACAATATAGTAGTAAAGCTACATCACAGTATGGACAGGTGTGCAGGAGTTACTTTGAAATAAAGGAGGGTATAAACTTGTATAGCATCAGAGGCTTCACAGGAACAGTTCAGGTATACGTTTTTACCCTGTAGTCATGTAGTTAGGCCTATCTTTCATTTAAGGAGAAACTGTTGTGTGATTTTTGTACTAAGCGTGTGCATGTAAGCTACCAAAAAGCAAACAAAGTTAATTTTTATTTACTCTAAAGGCATTGCTTCATATATCGGAGCCCCTGTTTAGGGTTGCTAATTTTTGTTTATTCATTTTTGTTTATTTTGCTTCTCAAGTGTATTAGGTATAAAGGCATCAAAGTTATTTTAATTCTGAATGAGATTGTCCAGACAGGAGTTTAATGCAATTTGACAAATCCACTTTGCATTCTCACATGTAGTTAATTCAGATTTACTTTCTTGAGCATTTATAAATACTTAAACTCTTAAGCCTGAAGGATTAAAAACACATATGTTTACCTAAAGCATGCAAGTATTTTTATCACTTTTTGAAATAATACTTGCATTGTTGTTTAAAAAGAACTTGAATGAATCTTGAAATTATTATGGAACTGAGTGTTCTAACAGTGAATTGAAGCACCACACATACACCACCAAGAGATGTTTAACCAGGTTTCTCTGGCAGGAGTTTCATTTGATGATCACCATTCATAGTTTTTAACAAGAGTGTTTTCTTATCTTAGCCAAATTGTAAATGTATCCACTGGATAATTTTATAAACTATATACATGTGTTCGTACCAAACTATTTCTGTGTTGTAATCATTTAGTTGGAACCGTAATATCCAGAACAAGTTAAAATTAGAAAAAAAACCCCTCACTTTGACTAGAATCTACTTTTGAAACTAATGAAAACATATAAAAACATGAACTGTATATTACTATGGCACCTGCTGTTTTTCAGGTGTTTATAACGTAGCCATAAAAATTCACTCTAGACTGAAACTTGGTATTTAAAAGTCTCATCTCAGCAGGATTTTTAAATCAGATTTGGCTTAAATTAGTTTGACTCTTTTTCAGTTATAAAAAGGAGGGTGGAGGAAAGAAATTTTGATGTGACAAATATAATTTTATTCATTCCTCTAGCAGGAAAACAGTTTTGCTTTATAAAGGTATAATTTGCAGGTCATTAGCCCATAACATGGAATAGGGAGTCAGGGTGTCGAAGGGGAAAAAGAGGGAGAGAAAGAATTAAATCCAAGAATTTGGCATTTGCAAATGCTTAATGTCTTTTGTGAGAACATTTACTGTGGATCCTTACTGAGCTTTTATAAAACTGTATCCAGGATATACAGATTTTTTTTTTTTTAATTGAAAAAACATGCTTTCATTCAGTAAAGTCAATAACTCATAGTTTAAGGTCCGCTTTGTCATGTGTCAATGCCTGGTGGATGAATTATGTTCAGACATAATTGATTTAATACTTTCTAACAGCAACATTAAAGAATCTAAAGCAATCTGGGACCTCAGCTTCCCCTGTATTTTACTGGAAGCTGGGCACCTACAATCCTTCTGGCTCATCTGAAAAATCCATCCTCCTTCTGTTGTATTCAGTGCATGTGAAATACAAAACCAATTTTACTTAACTGAGGATCAAATAGAAAGATTAACATAATTTACATTTACATGCACCACCATTTATACATTGCTTATATACACACACACACATATGCACATACTGGTATCTCTGCTTATAAAGACCTTCAGTTGCAGCAGAACCTTGTAGATGTCTGGGCTGAAATTTTCCAAAGTTGTTGTAGCTTTGGCTGCCTCCTTGCCCAAATGCTTTGTGCCACATTTTCAGCTCTTCTGAATAAACACGACTCCACATGAAGCCTGTATAAGCTGTGGCTGCTGAACGCTATTGTAAATCAAGCTTTTGGGGTACAGGAAAACTGAGGAAGCCAAAACTGGTTGGCTTTTTTTTTTTTTTTTTAAACTGATCTAGCAAAGACTCAAAACAGCCAGTATTAATTTCTTTGAACAAAATACACTGTGTAATATTCCTCCTTATTTTTAATGCTGTTATACAATGGAATATATTACCATAGTGTTCCCTTCTCCCATCTGTTCCTCAAAAAATTTAAAAAGAAGTACGTAACATTACAAAAGGGCTCTTGGAAATGTTTATGCAAAGTACTACTTCTCATTGCTAAATCAAACCTGGGGACAAACTAGCAGAGAAAGCGTTCTGTCCTTCCCATTCAGGGTCCATGCATACTTTTGTTTTAACAATCAGTCCTGAAATACGGACATTTTTGCGTTGTTCATCTTCTGGTACATAACTCTGAAGAGATGTGCCTTGATGCTCCACAAATGATAGCATTTAGTGATGTTCCTTTCATTGTGAGGTACTGCCAAACCACAATTTGCAAGTACTGAATGTCCTGAACTGCAATAGGATAATTTTGATACTTCAAGCTTGGCATTTTCTCTATATCTCGGGTTTTGCTTTAAATTTAATTCTCATGTCTGTCCTAATGTGGCTATTTTACCAATAAGCCAGGCACATTTATTGTTTCCTTTCATTTTTTTTTTCCCCCTATTGTTCATGCTTTGACAGTTCCATAAAGTTTATTTCTCCCTGCTGCTTAGTGTCTTTTTATTCTGTTTGTTTTTCTCTGCTTCCAGCTGGGATATAGTTTAATGAATTATTTTTCAGTGTGTGTGATATGGCTTTTATGGCTTGCCTTTGGAGATTGTGATTAATACAATTTTCTTTTATTCCTTGCCCTGACCTGGTTCCCAGTGCTTAGTGTAGTGATCATCATTGTATTAAGAATATTGAGATTATAGTATCCATGTCAAGCCTGGAACATATTTTCATTCATTCTGCTTTTATTTTTCTGTTTGAATTTTTATTTTTAGTCTCAGTCCTGAACTTTTTGTTTCCATGCCAATATCTGTACATTTATTTTGTGTTGCAGTTGGATAAGAGCTCTGCTACTAGTGATCTGTTCCACACAGTCATCAAATCCATACCTTCTCTGAATAAGTTCTTTTTTTAAGTGAATTGGCATCCAGGAAATTCACGGAAATCATTCAGTGTGTGATCAGCCAGGTTTGGATCCAGCTGTTCCTTGAACAGGCAGGACCCCCCTAGCCACAGCCAGTAAAACACAGACTTTGCAAAACAATCCTAAAGAGGAGAAGATAAAGGCATGAGAGAAGAGGTAAAGAGAGCATATTCAACTTCTGGTAAATCCACACCTGCTGACTTAGATTTTCAATTTGCACCTTAGCCACTTGACAGCTTTTTCATTCAGCCAGTCTGCAAATATTTTCTTATTCATCCCAGATTATTTTGGTTTACTTCTTACAAAAGGATGTTAGGTCAACTGTTTCTCATGGTGAACTACCCTTTACAAGGAAAAGAAAAAAAAATGTTCAGTCAACATAATCAACTCTAGCATGTTTTTTACTTCACTGTTTCATCAGTATGTTCAAACCTGACAATGACGTACCAGTAGATTTGAGAGTGACTTCTAAGACTGGTCAATTTTTCTTGCCTTGTTCCAGAAGGAACTGGAAAGCATGCTATTATTGCTATATGCTTGTCTCCTGAGAGCTGATCTGAGGTTATCAGCTTATAGCATAGTTCTCAAGTACAAATGTGAGTTCAACTCAAACTCCAGCTTGGTGGAGAAAGATTCTGCCACGTCACCAGTGTCTAGTTCCTCTTAACATCTAGTCTCTTTCAACATATGAATGTCATAGTTAAGTGCTTCCCTTTCAAGGCATGGGAATCCTCTCTGTCTTTTTACAATAACTGTTATCTCTTTCCCTTTCTTCTCAAAAATATTGCCATTACATCTTTCATATTTTATGTTTCTAAATGCCTTTTTAGTTTTCCCTGGTAAATTAGTCATATTATTCTCTCTGAAAGTGCTCTGTAATGCTTAGTTGTTCAGGTTTCCCAGATAAGGGAAATTGAGTTATTTGGCCCTCCTACTAACTTTCAAGGTCATAGTTTTATCACTCCCTGTAATGCTCTTCAAGTTCTACACCTTCCATCTTGAGATTTCTTTTGGTCTCCCTAATGCACCATGATATCTCCAAAGTAGAATGAGATCGTTGAGATTTCTTTTTTTTTTGGTTTTTGAATTTTCTTTGGTTGCTAACACAAAATCACCTACTAGAGAATCACTTCTGTTTGTTGTTGTGACTTTTCCTGGCAACAGTGAGATGTGATCTTGTTATGAATCTTTAGTCAAGCTAAACCATCATTTCTTGGTTTAATGTCAGAGGTAGTAATTCCTTCCTTTAGATACATTTCAGATTCTAGTGCCATTGTCTCAGTTTTAGTAATTAGTCTTTACTGAGATTTGCACCATTAACACATTTCTTATATATTACTATTATGTCAGCACTATCTACACCACTGTGGTTATTTCATCAGTGACTGTAGTATTTTACTGAGCAGTAGTTAACATTTTCCAGAATTACATCATAGAATATGTTAATGCAATATGAAATGGTACATTATCTACTGTGTGGACTTAAGAGTAATAGGAGATGTGAATGCCAATTAAATAATTTACTGAAATAACATGATGATCTTTTCTCTGTGGTCTACTTAAGCCTATATAAACAATGTTACTTTCTCTTGATATCAAAGTGATGGTTGTAGAATTATGTTACTATGAAAAAAGATAGATGCATCAGATTGCTGTAGATAAATAGATTTGAAGTCAGCAGCAAAGCAGTCTTGGTGGAGGCACAGCCCCTCTGTCTGACCTTCAGCAAACAGAGGAAATGGGCAAGAGAAAACACTCAGTGACATCTTGAAAATGTTTCCATAGCTCAGAGGATGGTACTGGATAACAGGTACATCAAAAGTGCTGGTATTAATATGCTTTCTGAGCAGAAAAAATACATATGTTTAATTTGTTCTATGTATTTCTGAGTCAATAATGAGATCTACTGTCTAAGTAATTTTTATTTGTCTCTCTACGTACTGTTGATTATTTCTAAGCCCATATATGTGATTTTTCAGCCAGAGTTAACCTGGGTATTGCTGTAGCAGCGTAGTCCACAAATATGCGGTGTTCTTTTTTTAAATCATTTTGCTGTTGTTATCTGTGTCCTTCAAAACCTGAAATCAACTTTAAAGATTGTCAAAATATGCTTAGTGTGTCTTTTTTGCTAGAAAATGGTAGCATAAGCCAAAAGGTGGTCTACTTCATTTATCCATTGTTGAGAGAATATACCTTCAAATTCTGTCTCTTTTCTTGTTGGTTTTCTATTTGACATTAATTATGCACAGGAAATTGTTTTTATTTCTCAGTTCAGAAAACTATTATTGTGCAGAGTTCAAAATCAGAATTTTTTTCTACCTTCTAAAATTTTTCTGTTTCACTGTGTGTGAAGTGACAGTGATATCTGCAGCCATGTATAATGAAAGCCTTTTGTGCTTTCAAATTTTATCATAAAGCCAGGTTGTAAAGCAGTTTCTATGAATCAGAAGGACAACTTATATGAATTAACTGACTATTGGTAGTTGAGATAAATACAAGAAATTAAGGTTCAGGATTTAAAAAAAAAAAAAAAAAAAAAGAGTCCCATATAGTAGAATTCAGTCACTAATTTCTTCAGGAGTGTTCAGTTGTCTTCTATCAGAAATTAGTCAGGAGAGGTCAGTTGCCTTCTGTCTTTAACATATTTTTCTCTTTTACTTTCATACAAGACTTCATTTATATCCCAGGAGTGGTGGTTTAGTTATCAAAATAATTCCATGTTTAACAGTTGTGGTGCTTTTATAGTCAATAGCCCAGTTCTGTTGTGGGTTGTTTTCTTTTAAATAAGAAGCTGCTATAATTTCCTGTCAGAAAAATGATATTTCTTTTTCCTTTCTATTATTTGACAGTAAACTTTGTTAGATATGAAACCAGATCGTTCTGTGCATTATATGAGTCACTTACTATTAGTCTCACTTTTTATGGAATTGAATTTGCCTATTTTCTTTACTGGTGGGAATATGAGTTTATTGCTTTGGACTCCTGCTCAAAGAGAGAAGGGGATGCTAGTGGCATAACTGGAGGGAATTTTTTTTTCTATCCCTTTCCACTCTATCTTTGTGGACTTGTTGAAGGACAGAAGATTTTTATTTTATTCCCTCGCCATAGGACATGCTGCTTCATTTTTATGGTTTTTTCCTTCCCCAGCAGAAAAAAACTCACACTTCTGGTACTATGACACATCACTGACTGTTAGAGAACATGGAGCCCCTGTTTACTGCTAGTTCTTGAGTCTTAAACAGCCCTCCACTGCTTTTATTATATCAGTAATTGCACTTAATGTAACTGCATTTCTAGTACGCTTGGCTAAGCCCTGAAAATTAAGTAGAGCATACTTTGTTATAAAATTCGCTGTAATGAGCTCTGGTGGGACAGGGTCTGTTAAGTTTGAAATTGCCTCAGGCCGTTTCCAAATAACTTCTTAAAATATTTCTCACATCTATAAAAGTTTGCAACTAGACAAGTAGCCAAAGGTATGGTTGAGAAGAAAAAAAACCCCACAGCCCTGCAATATGTACCGGATGAAATATGAACATTTTAAATACCAAATTGTTACATTTATTTTAAACATTTATCATCTCAAGTCATTTGTTAAACAGAAAGTTTTCAAGCCAACAGCATGTAAATTTTAGGTGACTGGCTGACACAGTGTTTTTTATGCATACCCTTTTTGCTTTTGGTTTCTTAATCCAGACCATGCATTCATGAAACTGGAATAAATTTAGGACTCCCTCTGGGTTTACATAAATTGGTTCAATAAGGGGTCACACCTCTCAGTACAAAAACCTTATAAAAACTGCTGCAACTATTAGTCAATTAGCTTAATGTTACAACTAACAGCCTGTACTGAGTACTGATCTCTGGTATCTGCCTAAATAAATGACTAATATGCCTTCAATTCCCTCAGTGTTCTTCAGCTATATGACATCTGTAATGCTTTGTGGCTAATAAAATTTCAGATTGACTAATTTATTGGGTAGCTTTACCAAAACATCCAAGTAATCTTTTATATACTCATTAGAAATGGGTCCAAAATGAATTCTCTGAGGACTAAATGAAAAAGTTTCCCTGGGATCAGCATCACTGAGCTTGAGATACGTTGACACAAATTGGGTGGAGGATCTTCTGTGGTTTTAGTGCAGCAATTTATCTACGTTTTGTAGTTTAAGCATGAGGCAATTAGAAGCTCCAAAGCTTGAAATTCTGGCCTCTTTTTTCTCTTTCTTTAATAGTCTCTATACAAGTTTACCAGACTAAGTATTTGAAGGATGTGAATTATTTGTGGAAGCTCTGTACCAAACTTCTAGATAGGTAAAAAATCTTAAAAAGTGTTTTCTTTTGAGATTTTGACTGTAGAAATGGGTAGGAAGTCTGTCTGTTACTGAGGGTCAGTCTGCAGCCTATTGTGTCATGAAGAAATACTCGCTAGTCAATAACCAAATACACTGTGGCCATTAAGTACTGCACCTGTTGTCCAGATGGGCTAACAATAAACATGACACAGTCAATCATGCTTGCAGAATAGGGTGGCCAGAAGGCTTTGGAGGATGCTTCTAGGGTCTTCCTCAGTTTATCTAGACCTTTGCATATGTACTATTATATGGGTGAGAGTAGCTGAGTTAGTGCATTTCAGTCTTGGATTCATTCTGACAAGTTATTCCAAGGGGCTCCATGGAGTTTTGTGTTTCTTTTGAGTTTTAAACTGAAATGTCAGCTCTCTTCTTATTAACTAAGAAAACTATTATTTGGCAAAGAATGGGGCAATAAATCTCTCCGTGTTGAAAACCATTAAATGTCATAAAAATTGTTCTAACTTTAAATGCAAATAAATGCTTGTTCTCTCTGCTAAACTTCCTCCATAACAGGATATTTTTAGAGCTATGAATCATTTATTAGTTTAGATAATTTTGTATTATGACAAGTTATTGAACATACAATTATGTACAGTACTGCAATATAAAACATGGAATCAAAACCCACCTTTATCACCTTTATTGAATAATTCCTTTATAAGAGTTTTGGAACAAAAGTATTTCAAAAGTCATGAAAACCCCTGTCCTGTTTCTCTACTAGGAACAGCCTTTATTAGATGTACAGTTTGGACAAAGAAGAGATTTAGAGATGTTATTTGAACTTGAACAGACAGCTAGTCAAGTTCACTATTTAAAATATTCACACCATTTAAAATATGCTCCTTGCCTGTATTTAAAATACTGCAGTAAGCTTCACAATGTGCTTAAACTTAAAATGAAACATCTTAAGTATTTTTTGGATCAAGGCATGACATACTGTGGGCATTGCTACTTCACTCATGGTTTTGGGAAATAGCTTATTGTTTATTTACTTTGGGAAAGTAAGTTATTAGAGAAGATTTGTTCGCTTAAGTAAGCTCTAAAAGTCCTCTTAAATTTGTCAAATTCATAAACCTAAATAATTTTATTTTGGTGAAATGAAGGATGAAATTCAGAAAAATATAATAAATCAGTTTAGATATTTCCAGGAATTGCCAAAAAGGCTTGTTGCCAGACACGGTTGTTTTCAGTAAGTTGAAGGCAAAATGATATGGACTGGGAGTGTTGTACAGGAGCCTGGTGTGAAACAAGCTAGGAGTAAGAGAACAGTTGCAAACTGGATAGTCAAGAGATACAAAAGCTTATGATCAGCAAGTGCTAGTATTTGGTCTCTTGCCTGTTGCTATTACTGACAAGATGTCCAAATTAAAGATGTTGCCTCTGCAGTGTTACTTGAAATAGTGCTCTATTGTCACTTCCCATCATCATTCACATGGTTCCAGAGGAAGAAATAAGGGTGAATACACATGAATGGGCCCACATGAGACCCCACCTGGTGTAATGCGTCCAGCTTTGGGGTCCCCAGTACAAGAAATACATGGATCAGTTAGGATGGGTCCAGAGGAGGGCCACAGAAGTGGTCAGGGGGCTGGAACACCTCTCATATGAGAAAAGCCTGAGAGATTTGAGTTTGTTCAGCCTAGAGAAGAGAAGGCTCCAGGGAGACCTTATTGCAGCCTTTCAGTATATAAAGGGGGCTTATAAGAAAGGGAGAGGAAGAATTATTTATTTATTTATTTATTTATTTATTTTAAACCAGGGCCTATAGTGACAGGACTGTTATAAAATAAGTTTGATTAACTGTATTCTTCTCTCTGAATAGTCTCACTCAACTCAACCTGTAATCCAAGAACTAATAAGAGACAGATTGGAAACCTTTACTTGGACTTGGTTTTGTGGGATCGTAGGTCGGACCCCGTTATGGTGGCTGGCCTGCATAAGTCTGTAACAGGACAAAGAACAATGATTTTAGATGGAAAGAGGGTAGACTTAGATTGGGCATAAGAATGAAATTTTTTGCAATAAGCATGGTGAAACAAAAGGTTGCCTGGAGAAGTTGTGAATCTATCATTGCAAGTGTTCAAGTTGGATAGGACTTTGAGCAACCTGATCTAGTGAAGGATGGCCATGCCTGTGGTGGGAGGTTTGGTCTACATGATCTTTGATGCTCCATCGCAACCTAAAACATTCTGTGATTTTAGGAACAAGTTTGATGTTTTTGTCCACAAGATAGTGTTATGCCTGCTTTGTGGATTCAGTATCAGACTTTGAAGGGAGCTGGAGCTCATAAGATAACACATTGCCCTTTTACCATGAGGAGGTGGTGATGTTTGGACTTTTTGCTACTATAGGCACCATGAAAACACCTGGTTCTGTTTTCGGAGTAATAAAATTAAACTGTTTTGTCAGGTGTTTACCAAAGGACAAAAATACACCCTTATGTTGAGCCCAAACAGTAATTATTGTTAATAGAGTACAATACAATATAGTAACCAAAGTCAAAAACTGGGGGAGAAATTGTCTTCATCAATTGCTATACATTCCCTATATTTATAATACAGGTTCTACAGAAATAAAATTTAAAAGCTGACATTGTGAATTGTATTGTGACTCTTGATTTGCAGCTCCCTGATGATGCATGGAATAGTAGAACTTCACTTTCCTTTCTAGCCAGCACTGTTTGAGGAAGAGCTTCAATATATCACTTTTGCCAGTGGGGGGGGGGGGGATTACTTTTTAGGTGATTAACCTGAACACAAGGGTAGATCGCAAACCTTTGGAACTCCAGTGAGGCAAGAGGCTACCTCCCCTTTGCTAAGGAGTCCTTGAAACTTCGGTGGAATGGATAGTATCTTCTCTGTGGTGTGACTTTGCTGAAAGCTATGATTTTTTTTTTTTTTTTTAATTTTTCCTCCAGGACAAGGCTTTTTGGAATATCATCCAAGAGTTTAGGGGTGGCTGTGTGTATGTCTACATGTTTAGTGAGTAAATTTAAATTGTTCAGCTATTTCAACCTAATAAAAATTTTGATATTTTCATTCACAGTTACATGGCCTTCTGGAGCTACACATGCCTGAGAAAGTGATCCATTTCACTTCCCACAATGCAACATTAGGTCTAATGATCATAATGAACTTCTTTCTCCTAAGGAACTTAGGTGTGATTGAAAGTGCCAATACAAATAAGCTGGTGTGAAATAGCAAAATTAAGAGGAAAAAGTGGGGAAAGAAAAGATGAGTTGAGGTAGTGTAAAAGAGGAAAATGCAAGATGGAAAAAGGGTGTGTTCAGTCCTTTCCAGGATTTTTTGTACAATGGGTTTTCCTTCTTTAAACAAATTAATTACTTAAGAATTGATGATTCTTTAGCCAGAATGTGTTTACACAGCCATATGAACTGACTCAAGGATTGGAAGCAGCCCAGCCTTGATAATACAGAGGTGAAAAAGTTATTTTAGCTTGCTTCTTGGGAAAGTTTCATAGCTTTTTTAGCCCAGCTAGACCTTTATCAGTGGCCACACTGACTTTTTTGCAGCTAGTCCATGTTGGCCTACATTGTGACTGTAAAGACATACCCTTAGCCCAGCTCAGGATATTATGTGCTGATGGTTCAAAAGGATGTTTGAACACCACAGAACAACTGGATTAGTAATACAGGTGTGTTGTATGTACAGCTCAGAGTGCAGTTAAGTCCCTGTTGCATCGTTAGCTCCAGTGTCAGCAATACTCAAGTGGCCACCTGAAGTGTCAACCAACTAGTGAACTTAAAACATGACCTCAGTGGAGCTAAAGGTTTCTGAGAACAGGGGTGAGGTAGAAGCAAACATGGGAGCTGCACCTTGAATTAACACTACAGTGGAGACCACTTCTTTGCTGTCTGCAGCTTTTGAGGAGGTTGTAAACAAGTCACAGCTTTGAAATTTTGTTTAGATTATCCCTAATTCTTCCTTTCAGTTTTCATTCTTCATTTTTCTTTCCTTACTACAAGCGGTTTGGCTTTCAGTCTATTCTTTCTGCCATTCACTTTTCCTTTTATCTATAAAGAAGTTTTGTTTGGTTGTTTTTTGGGTTTTTCATCTTTTCTGAAGACATCAATCACCATAATAAGCCTTTCTCTTCAGAAGACATCTGTCCATGAGGTGTCACAACAATGTCTGTCTTTTCCTTTTCCAGCCGTGTAGATGCCTCTTCATTCCTCAGATTCCTCCTTTCCTGTAGAAGTCACTATTATGTGGCAATTATTCTCAGAGAAATTTGAAACAGAACTTTTCAGTATTGCTTTTGGAAAAGTTTGGGCAGTTTTACTCAATAGTTAATTTTTCTAGTGCATTCTCCATCTTATTTATGGAGAGAAGTAGACTATACCTTGTAATAAAATTGTGTTTGTAAGGCAAAGCCTTTGCCTTAGAAGACTTGTTTGTCCATCTTCACAGAAAATAACTGCATTTCTGACTTGTCCCCCTATAACATTGTTGAGTGGAAATGTATTTTTTACGAGTAAATTTCTCAGATCTTCGGGTATTATTAACAAAATAAAATGTTGCTTCATGTAGAGCAAACAATTTAAAATAATCCAAAATGCCCTTAAGCTAGCACATTCGTAATGAAAAATGTCAGAATACAAATGGTCTTCTAGAAGGTTACTAAAAGAAATGTGAAAAATAGATAAACAGTGTCAGGTGCTACTCATTAGTTTTTCTGCAAGATTTATAAAGGTGGTGGGTGACAGGAGAGGAAAAAAGTGTATTCTTTGTTGAATTCAAGCAGTCTTTCATTCAAGTCTCTCTTTATATTTTATCTTAAGTGACATATTGTATTATGCTCCGGAATAAAAAAAATAGTCTTTTCTGTTTTAATGAGCTTCAGTTACAGATTACATAGTTGTGAAAATCGAGTTCTTCAGCTGGACTGAAGCAGCATGAGATATAACATGTTTAGAATTAAAAGATGATGTTGGAATGCAATAAAATAGGAACAGAATTTCAGGGACATTATTTCAGTAAAACCTCAGCTCAAGACTACTGAGCTGTTAGGTCAAGCAAATTTTCTCTTTATAGCAAATGCTATGTAGTATATCTGCACTTGTGTACACCAAGTTTGGTGGGTGTATAATAAAAATGTAATTGTTGATAAGTTATCTGAATGCAATACATTATCAGTGTAATTGTAAGAACATCAATATTAGAGTTTTCTTGTGTTATTCTGGCATTTGATATACCATTAGCCTGAGGCAGACAGATACATAAA
>JAAGNO010011983.1:1106-11145 GCA_033439905.1 Ceryle rudis
CCCCCAGTGATTTTTTTTCACTGCACCTAGCTGATTTGAGAACAACAGTCCATTCTTTTGCTTGCTTTCTTCTGTGTTGGCTGCCTGGTGGCAGCTGCACATTTTAGTTGAAGCTGAAGCAATTCAATGTGAAATGCTCTAACATGTTGGGCATTGCTCATCCACAGCCTTCCCTCTTCACCGAGGACCACACCAACACTTCCCATCTTCCTCTTGCTTTTAATAAGAAGCAGGAGCTTCTCACCCTCTATACCCTTCCTAGTTCTCTCATCATTTTGTGTCTTGGCCATTTGATTCCATCCTCCCAGGCTCACACAGTAGTCTTTTGTATTCCTCCTGAGTCACTTGACCCAGTTTCCATAGTCTGAACTGTTTTGCTTTGCGTTTGTGGTGACTGAAGGCATCGTGACTTCGCACTAATAAACAAAGCAGACAAAGCTTGCCAAAGAGATCTGGGCCACCATCACCCCTGTCCAGCACACCCCATTTCTATCTGCATAGTGATCTGGGAAACTTCTGCCAGCAGAAAAATGAGTCACTTCTCTGGGATGCAATTACCAATTATTTGCACTGAAGTCTGTAAAAACTGGCCTATGTCTCAGTTGTTCTAGATACTCTCTAATACACAGAGAAAAGAAATTTCTTCCTTAGATGAAGGTATCACATGCAAAGCTAGTGGGTCAGCAGACCTCAGGCCCTGAGCTGGGAGGTAGTTTGACCTCCTGCACAGCTCATACCTCCTGTGATCTACTGCTGCCTTCAGTAAGATGAGATGCAAGAAGGAATCAGGGAGACTATACTGAGCATCCCCATGGGCAAAGATCCAACATAAGTGGTCTACCTGGTGTTAAGATTTGAAGGTGCAAACCAGATGTTAAAAGCAGGTAAAGAATCATGGTAAGAAATCCAGAGTCTTCACAAGCAGTTGGCCCAACTGAGGTAGACTGCTTAGGGGATGATGCAAAGGCACTTGTCAGGAGGGTAAGCGGCATCAGGGAAGGAACACACTTGAAAAGCAAACAACAGCTTTACTGGCAGGTTGGGGCTGTGAAGGGGAGCAGCAGGGCTGTGGGCAGAGGAGACCGGATCACAGCAAACAGAGAAGAATGTTTTAATTGAGCAGAGTGCAGCAGGACTGTGTTTGCTGAGGGCAGGGCAGTAGCAGACACAAAACCATATTCCACAGTTTCTGGTATGTCTGGGTTTACCTACTTCACAAGGTTTTTTTCCAGGTGAATAAAAAAGAAAACTGGATTCATGCCGTTTTTCCAGGATTTCTACTAAAACCTTCCCCTGCACTGTGTGTACTTGGTGGCACCAGAAGAAACATACAAGGCCTTGATAAGCTGACAGGCACAGGCACCCTACCTGCACAGATGGATCAGAAGGGTTGAATTATAGAAATGTTAGGAAGAAAATCTGCAAAATTTAGACATATCTTCAACATCAGGACCCAGAGGGAAATCCTAGACAGCAACATGGAGCTAACCTGAATGATAATCATGGCATTGGCAGCAGAACAAGGAGGAGGATGGAGGGGAGTGCCTGAGGAAGAGACCACGGTGTCTCAGTCACATGGAGATTGAGCTGATGGTTCCATCTCCAGAGAACATTGAAGAGAGAGGCTGAGGTTTTCACGTGGGCAGAAGACAACAGGCAGAGATATGAGTCATCAGCTCAAAATCAGGAGCTGACTATTTCTTTGCTTGTTCTCAGGTAAGGCCTAAGAAGAATGTGAATGAGAAGTGGGCATCATCACCACAGAAAGTCAGAGCAGACAGCATTTCATTACAGCCTTGGCCCCAGGTCTTCCTGTCACCAAATAACCCCAAGCCAAGAACAAGATCCCAGCATGACCTCATCACTCCACCAACAGCGAGTAGCAAAGTCACTGTAGTCTTAGAGCAGACATACAAAATATCACAGGTTTGTTCATTAAAGAAAAATCTGTGGAAGATGACACCCGAGTGTCTGGGCTAGCTAAATTAATAAGAGAAAACAATACTTTGTTGAAAAATGGAGCCATTCTTCCTGCTGTAGGAGCAAAACTTCAAATCATTGTTCGGACAGTAACAACAGGATCCACTGATCAGCACGTAGCACAAGAAAAAGCCCAAACCAGGATTATTTTGGTTTTAGAATGTTACAGAAACAGGTTGCAACTTGTTTTGCTTATTACCCAGCCAACTTATTCCTCAGAATAAAAAAACTATTAGAAAAAGACAAATTCAATTATTTGAATTAACTGCACCAATGCAACCCAGTGAAGCCACATTACCTCTGGCAGTCCCCAGTAGCTCTCCTGGGATAGAGAGGCACAGGCATCACTGGGTGAGAGCACACACACCTCTGTTCATCACCTATCCACAAGTGCCACATCACTCCCACGCTGGGAACACGGGCAAAATCCAGCAGCTGCCACAAGTGAAGGTTTTAAGGACCCAGACAAACTGGCAGTGACTCAGCTGCTCCTGGACCCTGTCTGTTTACTGGATGTTGAGGGATCTGTATTTGTAGGCATCTCGGTGCACCCTTTGGCTTACAGCATGTTTGGGTTGCAAACACACAGCCGTGGGAATTTCTGACTAAATTATTTAGCCTCTCTCAAGCTGGTATTAACTGTTACTGAATCACTTTGGGGAAAAGTCTTCCTTTGAATTCAGAGGACTACAGATCAAACCCCAGTAATACTTTTATTTCTAGATGGAGAGGCTGTGAACGTAAAAATAAAAAACACAAGCTGACATGTGATTCCTGGATCTTTTTGTATTTTCTATAATATCTTTTTCAGTTGGAAGAACCCAGCTGGTTTTGTTTGAAAAGAAAGCAGGATCCCTGTGGCAAATATTTGTTCATTCATTCACTTTCTTTTGCTTTCTTTGTAAAATACCAAATCTTCTGAGAACTGCCCACATTTTCCATGACACTGATCAAAGGTATCATTATTAATGAGGAACATCACTTGACAGAACATGCTCAGAAAAAACATTTCTGCCCCTAACAAGGCTCTCAGAGATCAGGAGCTCAGCATCAAAAATGCCCTAAACACACCTCCTGGGTGCAAAGCATCATAACTGGAGGGGAGAGGCACTGACAGGGCAGTGGGACAAGTCCCAGCCTGCTTTCCAGTGCCCACCTGGCCACGGTAAACACATACCCTCTAATACAATGCTGCATGACCAGCAGCAACCCAGAGGCTTTGTACCCAGCTTGCAAAACTTCAGGGCTGACACATACATGAGGGATGCAGCATGGAGGGTATGGGGCACAGGCTGGCACTGGGGACCCCACAGCTATAAACAACTTAATAATGGTCAGTTAAAGAAACGCAGACCTGGAGCTGGGCAAAGTTGGCTTTAGGTGTCACAGAACACAAAAGCAGAATCTAATCTATGAACTGCACATGATGAATTTAGACCTAACGCAGCTGCAGACCACAAAAAGAAGGAACTGCGTAAAGGCTTCTTTGCTCAATGAGGAAACAGCAAAAGCATAAGGGCATGTTAGCAGATAAATGACCCCAAGAGGACCCTAAAGCAAGCAAACCAAAATCACCACCAAGAACATCCCTTCCTTACCAAAGGAACCAGATGCTGACAACTTGCTCTAACATCTCTCATTGCTACCAGCGGGAAACTACCATCCTTAAGAGCCAGGGGAGCGAGGCAGGGATGAGCATTACCCCTCATAAAAAGAGATAGGAGCTCAGTGCACATATAAACATTTTAATTTCATCATTTCTTTTTCTGTAAGAGCCTATCTTGTCTAACAATGATTAAGCTATTAAGATACTGTATATACAAGCAATATGTTCTTGGCCTTATTTACACATCAGGTCTGCTTCCTTTTCGTCTATAAAGATTTTGAACATAACATTAGCAGCATTGATTTCTGACCAAAAAAGGGCTTGGCACAAGTTGTCATTTCTGTGTTAATGGGATTTGGCAACTTCCTGTCCCATGGGGTTTTCCTAGAGAGGGGACTCTTGCAGCTGCAGCCAGTGTTGCTCACTCCCCACCTGTTCTCCTTGTAGAGACCTTTGCAAAGATGCTGCAAGAAATCCTCAGTTCCTCTGCTGAAGCTGCAAATTAATTTTCTGTTCTACTCAGTGCCATAAAGCCCTGTGGCCATGTCTCGGTGGCAGTGTCCCCTATCCCACAGCACCATCTCGTGGGAGACTGCAGTTTGGAAAAAACCAAAATGCACACCACCAGCAAGACCACCAATCCGGATTAAATCCATTTCCGAGAGTCCCATTGCTCTTCCCACAGCTTCAAATCCCTTCAAAAAGCTGCCGTGGCACAGCAAGACCAGTGCTGCAGCCTCACAGGGCTTGCCCTGCCTCCTGAGGGCAACTAAACCAGCAAGGAGGGACAGGGAGCTCCCCACTGTGGCACAGCCTCATCACGCGTTCATTTCCCAGGAGGAAGCAAAGCATCCTGCATGGCAGTGCAAAAGCCATCCCCTCTAGCATGCTGGGAAGGGTCAAGGCACCAAGCAGAAGTGCAGCAACTACTTAGCCAATCTATGAAGTGCCCTGTAGCAATTATCTCCTTCATGGAAGGCCTTCAAGTGCTGCCCTCTCAGCTCTCATAACATAAGTGGAAGGAAGAGCCTGTGCAAGCGCCTATGTCATGTGGTCACATCCAACAGTTAGTCGGTAAAGCCTCCGGCTCCTCAGCTCCAACTGCCCACCCCAGGCTCCAATGAAATATCCCTGAAAAATCCCCCCAAACAAAGCCATAAAACATCTCTTAGGACAGTCTGGGACATCCTACAGCAGACCCAAAAACATATATCTCAAGGATATACAAGATAAGTATTTATAAGGCTAGACCAGAGAAAGTTTTTATTGTCTCAGAAAAAGTTTATATTTGTGGTTCTGTTGTTTGAAGGTCATAATTTAAATGGACCAGCTATTGCTTGAATGATTTCCCCCGTATTGATAAGATTTTCCACAGCAGGACTGCTGTACATCAAGGGAGAAGGGAACCAGACTCAGTGGTGCAGGTGAGGGACCTGCCCCGAGAACATGCCAGGCCCATCCTTCCTCCCATGGCTTCCTGGAGAGCATTTTGGAGGGTGGAATTTCCATCCCTCAGAGAAAAACATTAAATCAGTTTTTTAATTACATTTGACTTATTTTCTGTCTCAGTTAACAGAAAAACCATAACTTCTGCTGGCTGGGGAGCCTGTCTGCAAATAATTTGCTGGGATATAGGGGAAAAAAAAAAAAGAGAGGAAAGTTCTCCCAAGCTGTAGGCCACCAGCTGGGTCCCACCATGGGCCACGGAGACACTCAATGCTTTCCACCTTCCAGAAAAGCATCACCTGAGGCCATTTCAACAGCACAGATTTTCCTGATGGACATCCACACCAACTGTCCTCCCCACAGAAACATCTTCTGCTGCCTTTTGCAGAGAAGCATCCCCCTTTTCAGCCAGCACCACAGTGAGAAAATCGTAGGAGTCACAAACAGCTGCTGTCTGCTACAAACATTTGACATCAAGCATATCAAATGAGCTCCACAACACAGCAGTTAAAACCTCATACCTACACATCTCAGCAGCACATCGCCCTTGGCCACATGCTGGGACTCCCATTTGGTAGGCAGCAGCCTACACATTGCAAACACCCAGATGTTTGGCCACATCTCCCCCACCTGTACCCAAAACTAGAGTTTAGCCTCCAGCTGACAGATGTAGAAGCTCAGCACTTCCAAATCCTTCCAAGCCCCAAAGGGTTATTAATGTGCTCAATTTATAGCAGCACATTGGAAACAAGGTGTGTCAGGCACCCATTAAGCTGCTGAGTTAACATCCAAGCTGATTTATTTTTCCAAACAGAGCAAGTGAGCTCTTGTTGGTCGAAAAGCACTGTGCACTGGTCCCACAGCTAGTGCTCAGACACAGGCAGCAGAACACACACCTCTGTCTGCACACTTAGACCTCCCTGAGGAAGGAGCCAGCAGACAGGAGTTTGTGGTGGTTTTTTTCTGTCCTCGCCTGCTTCACTACATGGTCTTTGCACTGCAGTGACTCATGACCACCACAAGTCCAGCCCTGTGGAGCTCAGCAGGGCAGAAGCCAAGGTTCACCCCGACAGTTTATCCATCCCCTGAATGAAAGTTCTATTGTTTCATATTCTGGAGGCTGGTTTGCACAGATTCTCTTCTCAGCCGTAAGCATTTTGTGCTTTCTTCCACCCAGGAAAGCCTGATCTGCCTGTACAAAGAGTCATCTGAAAGCTTAAACCTCCCAGAACATCCCCAGAGTCCACTCAGGGGCTTTCTCCAACTTTTATTAACCTGTTTATCATACTAATCAGCCCACCAGCTCCCCAGGGCCTCCACACCTCAAACTCATCAGCCTGGTTCATGCTTTGTATTTTGGGAAAAGTGGCTAAGAGGCAAAGAGAGAAAGGATTTGCTGTCAGTATCCAGACCTTTGGGAATTCAAGCTCAACATGGAAAAGCTTCAATCACATTTCAAAGTCTGCTGTGATCAGGTGGGACACTAAAATGTCTACCTAGACTGTAGGACCTGCTTAGAGCTTTATAGCAGAGGCAAGATGAGAGATCAGACCCCCTTATCGCAGAAGCACAATCTCTCAGCAATTAAACTGAAATAGATTTTCCATTAATGAGCAGTAATTAAGGCTGCTGCTCAGAGCCAAGCAACTTCAATTCCATCCAAAGGTGGTAGCTGTGCTCTTGTGCACTGGCCAGCTCATTACAGGGGCTTTATTTGCCATTTTCAGTGCAGACAGCATTGAAGGCACCTTACCTCATACCCTCCCCTGTCACCAACATCACCACAACCTTTCCCACACTGCAGAAAGGGTCTAGGGTGGACAGGATAAAGTGGCTGAGACATGCACTCCTGGGTTTATTAGGTTATAAGTGAATGGGGAATCTACCTTATATACCTTTATCTCTTACTCAGTATGGTTCTTTTTCACAGCATCCACTACTTGGTTTGGTTTTCCTGCTATTACATGCTCTGAAGGCTTTACAATAGCTAAATCTTAAAAAAATAAATTAAAAAAATCCCATTTTGCTCAAGCTCTCAAAGCAATGCCTGTGTGGATGCTGCAGTACCCACCTACTACAGAAGGGAGGGGGAAGAGGCACAAATTACTGGAGCTGTAGGCTCTCATACTCTGAACACAAGCACTTTTGGACACTGAGGCTGTTCAAAACTTGAATTCAGGGGGATTTTCTAGGTGGGCTATTGTCTTTTGGCTGAACTAAAACCCCTTGAACTCTAAATGCTTGGTCTCTGCACTGGGTCTTCTCTGGATTTTGCAGCCTGAGATCCACTCTAATTAGAGGTGGTCTCCAAACAGCACATGAAATAGATTTGAAAGATGAGGAGGAAATGGTAAGTCTAGGGCACAGGGGCTGGAGTGGTCAAAAGCTCCCTCACTTAATCAAAGAGGCCTTCTTGTCTCATTTTAAATTAAAAGCTCATTTAAAGTCATTGGCCTGCTTTTCACATGCAGCCAGTCTTCTTCCTCATGTGAGGACACCACCACTTTTCTTCCTTGCAGGAACCTGCTGCCCCAATCTTCATTCCCAGCCCTTTTTCCCTCCCAAAGGAGGACAGGGGTTTCTCCATTGAGCCTGATCAGCAAGAGCTGCCTGAGCAAACAGCTTCACCCAGGAAGGTGTGAGAAACCAGCCAACAAGAACACAACAGGCCCTAGGCACTGAAGAACATGCAGAACCATTTGCCGCTTCTTCCAAAGCCTTAGAATTTGTATCCAGTTTTTCCCTAAAGGAATGTCAAGCTGAGCAAGATTTACTGGTCACCAAACTAACACCAAGCTAAAGCAACCAGAATGAGCTGCCCAAGGATATGCATCACAGCTCTGGAGTCCTCAGCACAAGAAGGATATGAACCACTTGGAGCAGGTCCAAAAGAGGCCACAAAAGTGATCCAAGGGCTGAAAACCCTCTGCTGAGAGGCCAGGCTGAGAGGGTTGGGGCTGCTCAGCCTGGAGAAGAGAAGGCTCCACGAAGACCTTATTGCAGTGTTTCAGTACTTAAAGGGGCCCATCAGAAAGATAAGGGCAAACTTCTTAGCAGGACCTGTTGCAACAGGACAAGGGATGACAGTTTTAAGCTAAAAGCAGAGAGATTTAGACTAGATGAAAGAAAGATTTTTTTACACTGAGGGTGAGGAGACTCTGGCCAAGGCTGCCTAGAGAGATAGCTGACACCCCATCCCTACAAGAAGTCCCTGCTTATTACATAGGGTTGGACAAGAGGACCTTGAAAGGTCTCTTCCCACCCAAACCACTCTATGACTATGTGTCAGAGGCACAAGCTATAGACCTCAGCATATTACAGGGTTCATTCAACAGAGAAGCAGCAGCCCAGCAACCATCAAGAGCTTCCCCATCAAGTACTATACCTTCATCTAAGAAAAATGCTCCTTGCAACACCAGTCTTCTATGGGGCTTTCCACCCCTAACAGAACTACCCCAGGCACATATCTTCTTAGAGCTGGCAGCCACACTTAGAGCTGCAAACACTTCCTCTCTATGCAAAAGTAGCTGCTCACAAACCAGCTACCAGAGTTATTATAACAAGCATCACACTTACTGTTTTCTAGGAGAACACCAGAAGTAGATGACCGCAGCAAAACTTCCCAACAGCATCATCTTTAAGAAGCCACAAGAGAGAAAGACTAACCCAGGAAACAGCACAGCTAAGAAGTAAAAGGAGTCTGGGTCTGAGCTTAAATGGAGCTCCAGGACCACAGGTGGAGGATGCGGGTGGAGTCACCGGTGAGAATCCTCAGCAGGTCAGGTTTATTAGTGCGCTCAGCTCATTAAGCAGAGTTGCTGTTGGGATAGGTTGAGCCCTTGGGCTGATCTCCTTCTAGCTCAGCTGATAGAGATTATTGGTTGAGGTACATTGAACAATGCAAAAAAGAAAGTTAGACATAGGTATTTTTTTCTTCTTTGTGTTTGTTTGCTGGCTTTGTTATGACTTTTAAATGTTGGCCTGATATTGCCTGTCTGTAAAGCTTTAAAATGTAGTTTTCTTCTCTCCTTGAAGACATTCCCTAGGAAAAGTATTGATGCTTCTGTAACTCTTCTTCCTCATTATTCAAGGTCTGCTCTGGGCTTTTGGCTGCAAAGTCCCCTTTAATGGCAAGTGTAAATACAGTAGAGCTCATACTGGGGATAAAGCTTCAAGTTCTGTACCCTGCTATGATTTCAGGCTTTATCTGGCTTCCTTTTTTCCTTTCTCCTGGATATATTTTTTTCAAAAGCCAGCTGTACTAGAGATGTTTTAAAAACAAATTTGTGGTCAGCACATCAATGTAACCGTCCAACCCTGGAAGCTTTCATAGAGGAAGAGATGATAGCTTCTTAGTGGCTAAGTTAAGAGGGAATAACTTGTTTAGGCTTTTCCTTATGTGTTCTTTAGCCTTTGGTTGAACCATGAGGTTGTTCTTCCTCCTTAGTTTGGATGTATGGTCAAACATCTTCATGTGTCTTTGGTGGCTGTAGGGGAGATGGACCAGTACCCCCACTTGTGTACTATGCTCAGCCTTTAAACATTAGCCTAGGCTATGCAGTGTCATCATTCTCCTACCACATCCCTGCACACAAAGGAAGATTTTAGGGTTGGTTTTTGGGGTGGTGGGGTTTTTTCCTGGCTAACATGTTCCCCTTGGTGCCTAAAGGGGATGCTGATGCTCTGGGCAGTGCTTTAGCAGACCTGTGGTCTCTCTCTCACCACTTCCAGGGAAAAGGCACAAAAGCACCAAAGGGCGTGGGGGTGCAAAATACAAATAAAAATCCCGACGAAGACTGAAGCGATTTTATATCACGGTTACCTACAAATACAAACATAACAACGTTTATCTGAATAATAAAATCTAATTACTCCGGTCTCTGCAGAGTATTGAAAGTGTGGTTGCAGTGACCCGTTGTCGAGGAACTCCCCTCGCTCGGGAAGCTGCTGTCCTGGCTGCAGTGCCGCCGGAGCTCCAAGGCAACGGCTCTCTCTCACTTGGTCGCC
>JAAGNO010011984.1:0-15671 GCA_033439905.1 Ceryle rudis
AACCCGCCTGGACCCTGCGCTGCTGGGCCCCCTGCTCTGGGTGACCCTGCTGGCTGGAGCAGGGGGGTGGCCCCAGATCATCTCCAGAGGGCCCTGCCCACCCCACCATGCTGGGATTTGGTGAGTCCGTGCTTTTCCTGCTGGGCAGCTGAGGAAAATACTCCCTCTGAGACACAGAAAGAGAAACTTGGGCTTCTTACATAAAACAAAAGCGTTGGTACCGGGGAGGGGCCCAGTGGAAAGCGCTTGTTCCTCCAGAAGCCAAGCACACCCTGGAAGTGGGCTAAAGCAGCCCACGGGGGCTGAAAACGAGCACGCTTAGCACCAGTTACACAATAGGAAGGTCTCAGGTACTCTCTGGCTGCAAACACACTTGATACGCTGAAAGGGCTGCGGGAGCCTATCAGACGAAGTTCCCTACTTTGCTCAGGCAGCCTATCAAATATTTAACGGGCTGCCATAGGCAATTACATTAGAGGAGATAGTTAAACACCCCCTACCCTAGGGCACCCCCCTGCAATGTAAATCAAACAAATTGGACTCTTTTCACAATTGACACACACGATTTTACTTACTGTAAATAATTTAGTATTAAAAAAGTCGAGCTACACTTTGCCCCGTCTGGATTTTCTTTGCTCTTGCTCCGCGGAGTTGAGCGGCGCGGACTCCAGGCTCCTAATGCAATAGACGGAGTGGAGGAATTTTGCTGCCTGGGTGAGCTGTTAAAAGATTCCCATTTCCTAATGGAAGAAACCACACTCAGGAAACTCGTGAAGTTGTCCATTTAAAACAGTCCGTGATGTTCCCTGCCAGCTAACGAGGGATAGGAAAAATCCCTCCCTCCGGAAGGAGTTTCGCCGATTGCTGGTTGGCATCTCCTGGGGTCGTGGCAATCTCCTATAAAAGTTGGCTGAAAGGTTGCACTTTTTAATTAAAAGCTATCTCTCTCGTGATTAGGCTCAGTGGGGTTTTAATAAGGATTTTTACAAGCTGGCTAGAGGCGTTGGCCTGCACGGGAGGAATTTCTCTTCCACCTAAAGCACCAGACCTGTGCATTAAAACACGCTGCGCTACTCAGGCTGAGGAAGAGATCTCGTTGTGATGAGGAGCTAGTTCTGGTTTCTCTCCCAGAAAGAGAACCTTGCTCAGAAACTCTCCCAGAAAGACAGCCATTTGGAAAGGGTGGTCTTTCGGACCATGACTTGATGTCTTCTTCTAATTCCAGCACAGAATCTGGACTCTCCTGAGGCTTCTGCAGCACTGCGGTTTAGAATCACAGCATCTGAAAATCACAGAAACATTTTGGTTAGAAGAGACCTTTGGGTTCGTTGAGTCCAACCACTCCCCTAGCACTGCCAGGGCACCACTGACCCCTGTCCCTCAGCACCACAGCTCCACGGGGGGCTTGGAAACCCCTCCAGGGATGAGGTCTCTGGGGTAGTTTTGCCACAGAGTCGCCCAGGTCGTGACCTCAGCGTGTTGTGATGGTGGTTTTGATCTCACATCAGGTTTAAATTGGCACAAGAAAAAGAAGAAATGTTCTCCTTGGTGCCGCTGGCCTCTCTCAGAAGTGGGGCAGCTTAAAGTGTTCCGTTTAAAAGCACTTGGGGCTTGATTTTTCTGTTCCCGCGCCCGAGCAGGTGATTGAAACCATCACCCGGTCCCAGCGTGCGGACCTCTGGCAGGTAGAGCTGCTCACAGGTTTTTCTGACAAAACCAATCTGCATCAGAAAACGTCGATTCTGATCAGATCGAAGCATTTAATCCCCAAACATCTTCATTTTGATGGATGGGACCTCCCCAGGGCTCCCACAGATGGCGGCAGGTTATGTCGGAGCTGCCAGGGGCTGAGGAGATGTGCTAAGAGGAGCCGTGGCCCGGGGACAGGGGGGACACTGCCAGAGGCCAGGCAGAGCTGCAGGCAGGGACTGGGATGGCTCCCAGCAGCAAGAACTCCCAGCTGATTGGGGCTAAAACAAAACGCAAGCCTAAAATTTCCAGTGCACTAGAAATCCCCCATTTCTGGCTATTTCCACTTGCTCGGGAAGGCCCCCGAGGAAAGGGGACCGTGGGGGGAAGTGTCCCCTTACCTGTCATGCTGACCGTGTGGGGGGAGACCCTCCATGCACTGGATCTCCACATCACACGTTCTCCAGGAGCAGGTCCGACAACCAGTGTCCCCTTGGCAGGGTCTCTACTCAAACCAGGACACCCCTAAAGTCTCTACCCACGCTTTGGAGTGACACCCACCCTCGGCTGCCCACCAGCATTGTCACCTTTACCAGCTCGCTGATGAAAAATGTGCTTGAGCTCACACAGAGCGAGCCTGGGTGGTCTGAGATGGACCTTTGCTGATGAGAAGAAAGTGGCAGCGGTCACCTAGGGACAGAGCCATCTCCAGCCAAGACAGCCACCTGCTCGGGAAGGGCCCCTGTGCTCCGTCATTCCATGGAAAGTCCTGTTCCTTTTCCACCAGATCCTCTCCCGGAGACCTGGAGAGCCGCGTCCCCTCTGCTCCGTGTGAGCGTTATGCTGGGAGCTGTTAATCGCTGCCAGTGGGTTTAATTGGTAGCTAGAACACACAGACCCCATTAAAGCCCACGAGGGTGCCAAGGGCTCTCGTTCAGGCGCAAATGAAGGAGCAATCAAACCCACTTAGGTAATAAAAACAGCTGGAGTCTGGAGGCAACTGCCTGAGGCACCAAACCACATGGCAGGCAGGACAACCCGCTATAAAAAGTCTGCATGGAGTTCTCCTTCGATTGAAAACACGGGGACTGGGTGGAGCGTTGCGGGATTGTGTTGGTTAGAGGCAAGAAGCCAGATCAAGAAATTATGGGTCATCTTCAGAAAGAAACAGAGAGATGGAGTTTCCTGAACGCGGACTTTGCTGGAGAGAGTCCCCAAGAGTGTTTTTCCAGTGGGAATAGCAAATGAGAGCATCTAATGCCCTGGCTGTAGATGTCATGACAGCCACTATATCCCTGGCCCCTTCTGCTAATTTTTAATGCCACGGCAGATAACCCCAACATCCAACCATCACAAGGAGCAACAGTAACATGAAGAGCTTCCTGGGCCTTCATTTCTGCATCGGGATTTATCTCAGAAAGGGTTCCCAAAGCCACCAGCCGGGCTGGGGTGCCTGCTCTTGGCCTGGAAGCTGGGCTGCCCCCAGGAAGGAATTTGTCTTTAGGAGATTCAGATCATGACACTCGTTATTCAGTGTTTTCATT
Organism: Ceryle rudis; assembly: GCA_033439905.1. Taxonomy (NCBI): domain Eukaryota; kingdom Metazoa; phylum Chordata; class Aves; order Coraciiformes; family Cerylidae; genus Ceryle; species Ceryle rudis. Next base: position 3,234 of record JAAGNO010011984.1, read on the forward strand.
TGGTCTTAACAGGAGAGGCCCTGAGTGTCCTCTCTTTTATCCTGATTCTAGTGAGATACCTCCTGCTTCAGAGGAGATATGGATGTGGATGGGTAAGAGAGGGGGGGCCCAGGACTATGGCATTTACAGAGCAATTAGTTTATGCGTGAGGACACCACACTGAGGGTGGAGGAGCTGCCCCGTGTAACCCAAGAAAGACGTAGCTGAGCATTGGCAACCACCTGAAATTCTGGCCCGTTCCTTGCAAAGTAACTATCGACACTGAGCAGGAGCAAGGGCTAAGGAAGCAGCCAGTGCTGTGAGAGTAGTTTAGGCATCACTCATTATCGCTGATGGAAGATCTTTCCTCCTCGCTTGGTGTTTTGCACATCCCGGTTGTGAGAGACCTGTTCTTCCCTACCCAGACGGCACCTGAGAACTCCGGAATTAATCCAGAGGCTTTCAGACAGTTGATGTGGAGGGGACCTGCTCTCTTCCCTGCTGGGGGGCACACAAATCCATGCAGGAGCTGGTAGGACAGGATCATCCACGGGATAGAGCTGGGGAGGGGGTTCCTCTGGCACCGCAGTGCCCCACCGTGTCCTGCTCGTGCACACATGCGTCTGTGCATCAGTGTTGGTGCCAGTGGGTGCAGAGCATTCGGGGCTCCCACCCTGAGCATCTCTTGCTCAAAAAGTGTGTTGCCAAGATGATCCAAATCAGGACAGGGTGCTCAGGCCTGTGACGAGGAAAGACTCAAAGGGTGGAGGCTTGGCTGTTTGAAAAAGAGACCTGCTGAGCACTGACACAGCAGAGACTGAAAGGGAGGGAAGGCCATTTGCTCCCTCCGCTTCTTTCCTGATTTTTCTTACCTTTTCCTTTCATTTTCTTACCTGATTTCCCCCTTTTTTTTTTTTTTTTTTGCCAGTTGTGCACTGGAAATGCTATTTCTGTGCTTCCTGCTGAGTTCACTACCCTGGCGCTGTCCTCGGGGTCTGAGTTCGTCCAGGTCCTGAGCTTTCTGGAGGTGTAGAAAAACAGCTGCTGAGCCCCTCAAAGAGGAGACCCTCATCTGGCTTCCCCTTCCTCCAGCTGACTCTTTGAGTGATGTGCGGAAGAGGAGAGTGCCCAGGTCTAATCCCAGAGTCCCCAACCTCCTGGGCATGTTCCGGGGCAGAGTCTGGAGATAGTTCCTCACAGCAAAATGCAGCTTGGCACAAGGTTTGCTTCCCCGGGGAGAGTTAAATCCAGGGCTAGGAACTGAGCTGCTCTCTCCAGCCTCCGTTTTCTGAGCTGCTGAAAGGCAGAAAGCAAGGAGAAAGGAGGTAGAGGGGCCACGAAGAAGAGCCCAGCAACAGAAATTATGAAATACCCTGACAAGAGCTGTCAGGAGACAGTTAACAAATCCAGAGGCTGTCAGCTAAAGGGGAGAGCGCGTGCCTGGACCCTCTGCAGAGCAACCAGGAGGGGTAATTTCCCTTTGCAGTAATTCCATCTGAGTCTCAGTGTAGAGAAAGCTTCCAGAGAGCCTCCCCAGCAGCCGCTCTCCTCTGCCCATCACCTGATGCTGCAATCTCTCCGCAAGCAGCAGAGGGGAGACCATGACTCAGAGAGCTGTGCTGATGGAAAGCAGAAGGGGAAGAGGCTTTGGAGCTCCTGCCTGCTCTTGCCTGTGAAGAGTCGGCACGTTGGCAGGTGACCCTGCTGGGCCTGGTGGCCTCTGGCTCATGGAGGATGCTTTAATGAAGAAGCAGCTCTGCCTGGACCGTGGTGTGTAGGCATGGCCCATTGACCCTCTCCCACCTCTCAGGCCACCCAGGACAGGGCATTCTGGCAGTTCTTCCCCCGGGCAGACTAGTTCTGAGTCAGGATTCATCCCCCTGCAGCCTCTCCTCCATCCCTCTGCACAAGCGAAGTGCTACACGGGGCTGGCTTAGGGACCTTCTTGCTGCAGAGGCAATCGCTGCGTGGTGGCTGTGCCTGAGTCTGGGCAGCAACAGACACAGGGATGGTTGCTTTCAAAAAAATCTCCTGTCACTGCATCTGACCTTCCTCCATGCATGTCCAGAGCCAAAGAAACCCTCTTCTGGGGGACTCTTCAGCCTTTCCCAGGTGAGGCTGCAATTAGGTCAGGATTTTCCTTTTCTCGTGACTTTTGTCGACATTGTCTGACCCAAGGTGCCTGGCTGGGTTCCCACGAGAAGGGACGTCTCAGAGGATGCCATGTGAAGGCTCTGTCAAGAAGAGGGTGAATGGGAAAGGGGACAGGAAAACTGATACTAACCCTGAATCCTAAACCACCTGCATCGTGTAAAATCATCCTTCCACACATTGCTGGGGCTGGACTGTTCCCTTGAGAAGATATTGCTCTTGACCACGACCAAGCACCCTCCCACCTTCCCCCAACCCCGTGGCTGCTGTCCCCCTCTCCAGCAGACCCCTCCCCATCAGTCCACCTGCTCTGGACTGACAGTGCTGCTGACTGTCACCCTTTGTATGCACCTTTCAGCAGGGCTGGGGGGGCTGCAGAGCCCCCTCAGATCCAACACACAAGCACCAAACTTCACCTCTGTGCTCTTTCTGCAGTGACAGGATCTGGGCTTGGCGGCAGGGAGGAGAGAGAGGAAGCACCGTGGGCAGCGGGGAAATTCGTATGGATGGGTAAATTGGGAGGCAGGACTGTCAGGCAGAGACAGGCAGCGGTGGGCTGGAGAGGGTAGGATGGAGGGGGTGCAAAGACAGACAGACAGACAGACATGGACATTGCGCAGGCAGGAGGTTTGGGTAATGGAGTCAGGTAGCTTCATCGCGGGGGAAAAAACAAAGTTGGGGAAACTTTTCCTTATTTCATTATTCTGATGGTTTTTCAATCAAGGTTCTTCTTTCCCTTCAGAAAGGAGGGGGCGTCGGGAGGGCTCCTGCTCACACCCGGGCTCGGGTCTGCTCCTCTCCTCGAATCGCCCCGCGGGAAACGCCAGCCCGGGGGCAGGGGCGGGCGCCCGGCCATGGCCTTCACCATGCTGCGGCCCGTGGCCGCCCGCGTGCTCTACCCCGACCTCAGCATCCTCTCGGAGGACGAGGAGAACCGGAGCGAGAGCGACACGTCGGACCAGTCGTTCGGCTGCTGCGAGGGCACCGAGACCCGCCGCAAGCTGCCGCGCAAACCGGGGCCCATGGTGATGGTGAAGCAGAGGCAGGCGGCCAACGCGCGGGAGCGGGACCGGACCCAGAGCGTCAACACGGCCTTCACCGCCCTGCGGACCCTCATCCCCACCGAGCCGGTGGATCGGAAGCTGTCCAAGATCGAGACCCTCCGCCTGGCCTCCAGCTACATCTCCCACCTGGCCAACGTGCTGCTGCTGGGCGAGGGCTGCGAGGACGGGCAGCCCTGCTTCAGTGCCATCTACGGAGCCAAGGGCGACCTGGACGGCAAACAGCCCCGCAGCATCTGCACCTTCTGCCTCAGCGAGCAGCGGAAGCGGGTAAGGGCCGGCTCCCGAACATCTATTTCCCTTCGGGCACTTGAGATCGTGTCTTGCGGAGACAGGTTATCGGACTCCACCGCGGGTCTGGGATTGTCCCAACCGAGGGTTCAGGGGGGTCCTTGGTGTGTCCTAACTTGTGGTTTTTATCCCTCACACAGCACCGGGAGGGAGAGAAACCACTGCCTGGTCCAGCCCTAAGCGGACACTGAATTGGCTAAGGACCTCACGCCAGTCTTGCACTGACTGTACAGCTGCTCTGGGTAACGTCGCCGCACTCACGCTATATGTTTACATTTGCATAACGCAGTCCTAAAAAAGTTGTTTTTTTAAGCCTGTGCGCTTTGTTTCACACTGTGACAGGTTTATTCGGGGTATTTGGCAAATGAAATGGAATGCTGTTGAGACAGTTGCACCTGGTGCGGCAGCTATTTTAGTGCGAGAAATGTTAAACCTAAGCAGCCAAGCCCTGATCCTGATGTCTCCTAAACCTGTGTCACATGGTGAAACTTGAACTTCCAAACACACAGTGTCTCCTGTCAGGGGAAGCTGTCATGAACACCTCGTGCTGTACGCCTTCAGCCCAGCTTGGGCTGCACACGGCGCTGACGCCCACTCCTCCAGCTGCACCCTAATTCTTGGGCTGGGGGACTGATGCCGACAGCTGACATGCTCGAGAGGTTTAAAAGATGTTGGAAGATTGTTTGAAGTTGTTCACAGAAAATGGGAAAACTTCCAGTGAAAGCACCACCATTCATTGCGCTGGTAGGCACAGCAGCGCATCCCCACAGGACGTAGCCAGGGCAGGAAGGTGGAGAAACGCCACGTAAGCGATGCTTTTACTAACGGTGCGGGTCCTGCCAGCCCTTTAAATAACGTGGGAGATTCCTAAATCTGTCTGGCAAGCACAAGGCAGGGAGGGTTTCCTGAGGGCTCTCTCCATTTACCCGTCACCCAGGTCATTCCCAAATTGTGCTTCTTCATCACTGATGTCATTTATCTCCCCTCAGTTTATTAACTTGAATACTTCTGAGGTTTTTTTAGAAGTCTATAAAGCAAATACACGTTATGTTTTCAGTTTTGGACGTCAGTGAAGCAGCAGGCTAAAATCTAAAGCCTCACTAATGGTGGATTTAGAAAAAAATTTATATAGGTAGTTTAATTTTGCAATGTTGTTAGTAGCTATTTATAATATATTTAATTAGGCCTTAACTAATCTTAACTTGTTACTTCGGGAGGCACTCTACGTTCGTTAAAAGCTTGGTAACTGTACCACTCTGAGAAGAGCTGCAAAAAATACTGGTGCCTTTTTTCCTCCCCTGATGCATCCGTTCAGTCCTCCCGGCCAGCCCTGCTGCATTAGCCAGACGTGAGGGCTGAAGACTCAGCGCTGCATTGCTCGCTTCATTTTCCGTATAGAATTTTCTCTTCCTCCCCTAAATAAGTGCACAGCACTGGCATTTATTAGGAAGAGCTTGGCAAGAACAAGATCTTGGTATATTGCTCACGCAACTTCACATTTTTAGTTTTCCTTCTCCCCTCCCCAAACCACACTGAGCACCTTTCCTCTATCACCGTAAGGAAAAATCTGTCGTACCTACAGAACCTGCAGTGAACTTCTCCTTTAAATCCTAATCAAGAAAAATAGCAAAGCAAAGTTCCATCGATTTCACATCACGTCAGCTATTCACTTATTAAAAGCTACAGGCTATGTTTTCCCGGATTGAGAAGAGTTTTTTGTTTTCAGGAGGTTTCTGCCATTATAATGACTTTAAATTGCAGCCAGACTATGGTCTTCGTTTTGCTTTGGCATTGACTCGTGAAGCTGGAACTCTTTCGTGGTTAGACAAAGTTTATACAAAGGGTTTTAATTTTATATCGTGCTGGCATGTGTGTACAATTAACACTGATTGATTCATTTAGCCGTATCATTCAGTGTCAGACCTTAAAATAGCCCAAAATAATCCAGTTTGAAGTAATTGTAGGAAAATTTTGCGTTGAGCACGCTCCGAATTTTGCGATTTGTAAGACAGACAAAAGTGATTATTTCAGGTTTTCAAATTGTTGTGACTATTGCAGGTTTAAGAGTTTAAAACATAATTCTTGGCAAATGCAGCCTGTTTGGATCTGATGGGATCTCTCTATACTGAGTTATTAAAGGAAATAAAAAAAGTGAGGTTCGCTTTTGCACCACAGTATTAGCTGAAAGCGCATGGCTTGAAACTCTCCTGAATAATTCGCACAATCCCACGGGAATTTGGCGTTTGCACTGTAAATGGGATTTTATCTGCCCCGGTTTGTATGACGTTTATACAAAATGCTTTTCAATGACAAAAGCAGGAGCGGGCTGTTACGACTTGGCCATCGCTCCTGTTTAACGAGGCTCAGTGTAGCATTTAATTCTTCTCCCTTTACTCAGGATAAACTGTTGAATTCAACTGGGCTTGAAGATTTTAGTATAATGCTCAGGGTTTCAATTACTAAATAATATTGGAATTTCAGTAATACTGATTGATCGTGGCAGAAATTAGGCCCCGGAGCACTGTGGCCCAAATATTCATGGTTTTGACAGATTATGTCTATCCAAACCAATTATGACAGTCATTTCTCCGAGGAACAGCCCCCAAGCCTACATTTATATATATGTAACACTATGTATTTAAATGGGGACAAGTGGGGATAGATCCTTACCTTCGCTGAAGTTTAGTTATACTGTAGAACTTCTCTACCCCAGGGAGCAAAAAAAAAAAAAGATACAGGATTGAGCTGTTACTGGGTAATGGGTTTTCTATAAACTTAGGGAAAAAATTTAATTTCTAGAGACACAGATGAATTGAGTGCTCTGATTTCACCTATGAAGGGCTTGCTCATCATTAGGTATTTTATTGAATTTTTACAGTATGAGTTTGTGTGTCTTATCAGTTCTGATTTTTAATCATTTCATGGAGAGACATTGCTCCTGGCATGCACATAGATATATTTATAAGCCAAGATTTTGGGGGTGTCTAAGAGCAAGTATCTTACTTGATAGCCAGGCATTGGAATGATGTTTTTCCAGAGGTGCCAAGCACTCTCTTGTTCTGCTGAAGATGGAGTTTATTCAACATATTTGTAAGTGCATTCTGTTCTGTATGTATGAACAGAGGCATGCCTGATGCCAACCCCATCTTTGTTTTCCTGTAAACCCTTGGCTATTCAATTTACATGATGCATGAATAAAGCAGGAAAGGTGAGATATACACCATTTGATCTTAGATCTTATTAAATGATTGTTAAAGTTCCCCAAGCATAGTACTTTGTATAAATCATTGTACTTAGCCTGCTACATTACAATATAAAACAGCATCAAGCAAAACGAATAAATCATGTTGTTTGATTTTACTGGTTAAGTTTAAAGAAGTATTTGAACATAGGTCTCGGTTATTTATGAATTAATCATTACATCAGTCAAAGTACTTTCCTATGTTAGCTATTTTCAGTTCTGTTCTACAAAATGGAAGTTTCCTTTCTAATACCTTCTTGGAAAATCTGCTTCTTTACAAAAATCTGCATTTGTTTGCAAAATGTGCTTATATTTGCTAAAATAAATAGTATTTTTGTTACTGATTTAAACAATAAACTGTGAACACTAAGTTGGTGGTTCTCTATCGCCACTGCAGTTAAAAGAAAAGTATTTAATCTTTACCTTTTCTCAAATCTAGCTCTACAGGATTTCAGCAGTATATATGTATGTACATACTATACATGTATATGTATGTACATACTACAGGGCTGACAGAATGGTTGTATAAGAACAGTAGCTTTTAAACCATTAACCATGGACCAGTTATGTTTTGGAGTCAGAATTCTGATCCTGTAAGGTCTTCCTGGCTTTAGCACTGAGAAAGTCAGACTAAGGGTCTACACTAACACTTCAGGTTGAGCTCAACATATGGGCCACTTATCCCCCCTCCATCTACTCCTGCTGCCAAAGCTCAACTCAAGGAGCTTCAGATTTCTAAGACAGCACTGAAGATGCTTCCTGGGTGCTTTTGGGGGATTGTAGGGCTTGATCTGCAAGGTCCACATCTCTTCTAGGCTGCTTGGTGAGCATTGGCAGTAGAGAAGGAAAGCAGGTAGAAAGCTTAGAAAGAAGAAGGGGGTTCCTCTGCTCAGGGCCTCTGTGACATTGGAAGAGCCAAATATACAGGGAGTTGGAGGGAGGGAAAGGGTGGAGGAAGGATAGAGGGAGAAAGGGAGAGGTTAATTTACTAATGGAATCTCAGCAGTTTCCAGTATCAGGTTAAACAAGCCAGTAGATACAGAGCTCATTGTATGAGCAGTCAGCACCATGTTTCCTCATAAGCAATTTTCTTTGGATGTTAGGTGTTTATGACCAGAAGGTACCTAAAGGACGTCACCATAAGAGAAAAGGCTTCTCAGCCAAGTGACTACATTAAAATGCTTCCAAATTTACCCTTTGAAAACACCTTCTAGTCCTCAAACTGATTCTGACTGCCACAAACGCCTGTGGCCCTTTCCAAAATGCAAATAATAAATAATAAATTCTTAATCACTGTACTTAATCTTACATTGACAGGTACTCTCCCCTTATCTATATTCCTTATGAGACTCTATGAGCCATTTCACAGAAGCCAGAAAAACCTGAGCATAAATTAGAGTCCCTTGAAAACTGAAGACACAAATTGATGCCATTGGCTACTACGTTCAAATAGACTTTCAATTTCTTTCCACAAAAAAAATCTCTTTTCTGTTTTGGCTCATTGCACTGTGGGATACCAAACACTACATTGAGAGAATCTCACAAAAAAATAGAAAACTGGAACAGCCATCTCCATACCACTTTTCAGAAGAGAGTAGTAATGTCTTGATTGATAGTAAAAGAGGTAGTGGCTAACACAAGGCTAAGAGAAAGAGTATGTAACATGAGCTAGGGCAGCATGCTGCCACGGGGAAAGATCTGGGCGATATGTTACGCTGGGAATCCTTTGAAGGTTGAGGAGAAGTGTTTCTAAAGAATCAACATGGGGATTGTGGGGGAGGAAGAGATAATAATTACTGGGATGAAAAATACCATAGAGTTTTGTGAAAGCCAAGAAAAAAAAAACAAACCAACCCAGTACTTAACAGTGAAAAGGACTGAACTGGCTGCTCTGAACGTAACAGCTTCAAAAACTTTGTCAGAATTTGGATATGCATACATAGCCAGGACACCCAGTGTCTTATTTCAAATGAAATCCTGTAGCTATTACAACATAATACAGAGTTTCAGAAACCTTGAAGACTCATCCCACTTTTGAAGTTGCACAGTAATGAATACGGAAGGAGAAAGGGAGGCCATCACTAAAGAAGAGGAACCAGTGGCCCAACCAGGAGGAAATTCTCTGTGGTGCCAAGAGAAATCCCAGTTCAAGCCCAGGTCAGCTCTTAGCCTTACAAATGCTCTAATCATTGTAACCCTCCCTCATTCTCCTGCCAGGAGTGTATACGAGGCTTATTGGATGTCTATTTTGAGACTCCCAAGCAGCCCCTGGTGAGAGGTAAGTATCTGGATGCTCAACTCTTCAAGGGCTGTGGTGCAACTGGGCATAAGCTGGGCGACTAAAGAGGGTTTTGTTGTTGGTTTAATGATTAATTAGATATTTATCATAAATTAGGCAACTAGGAAAGGTCCTCATGGATTGCTGTGCTACAGTTAGGTAGTTAAATTATGCCTAACTGAATATCAGGATGGACGGGTGCACGCGTTTTCCCCAGCAGAAGGCCAAGTGAAGGCAGTCCTTCCTCCAGCTTCTCTTTCCTGACCCCTCACTTGTGTCACTGGAACTTTTTGTGGACTCTTTCTGAAGCCAGATGAGGTAAATCATTTATGTTAAAAAACCAAACAAAACCAACAAACAAACAAACAAACAAAAAAAAACCCCAAGCTCTTGCAAGGATTTGACATCCTGATACAGGTGAACTCTGATGCATGAAAGAAAGTGTCCCTTGTTTTGGAGATAGATAAAATGTGTATGTAACAAAACACTTAAGATATCAGTTGCTTTAGAAAGGCCTTATCTTCTTTCATTCATTTACTACATTCACATCACAGTGAGGTTTTAATTAAACATTTGGAAATTGCTGTGGGTTCTTCCAAAGAAGAAGCCAATATAAATAAAACAATTACACTGAAATGGGTGATGAAATAAGTGAGTGATAAAAGTAATTCTACTTGTTATGGCATCTCTCCCTAAGATCTGATTGTCTTTCCTTCACATTATTAAAAGAAACCCTACTTGCCAAGCATATGTATGCAGATCATTTTAAAATGCAAAGATTACAGAAAAAGGTAATTCTTTCAAGAAAAGAATTGAGCTTGGCAGGAAGGGTTGGCATCTGTCAGGCCCAGATAAGATCTGACAGCTGTGCTCTATCCTGAAAGGGTGTCACGAAACTGAGTTTTCCTAGGAAAATAACGGCTTTGGTATGAAAGGCAGCAAAATGTAATGAAGTCTCCAAACAAGTAAGCGGAGGAAACAGAAACTCTCAGAGCTCATTTTTATCTAAAATACCAGCCCTCTATCAGAAGAAAAAATGCAGGGTGGGAGGAGGATAACATCTTTACCAACGGTAAAAAAAGTAAGGGATGGGAGAATCATTTTATATTCTCCATCAAATTAATCCTTTAGATTAGAATCAAAGGTAAGAGGCAACTTCAGCAGCAATAATCACTGCAGAGAGAGCTGCTAGGACAGGAAGAGGGCTGGGACGCGTGGCATCTCAGACAGGCTACAGGAAGAGAGGTGGTTAAAATGGAGACAAGAAAGCAAACTAGGTGGGAATCTTAACAGCACTCCTGCAACAGCTAAAGGAGAAGGTGCAGTTGGGCTTTTCTAAGAGGCACACACTGAAAGGACAAGCAGCAATAATCACAAGTTGCAATAAGGTAATTATTTTTTTTTTTTTGCTTATGGAAAATGTTCCCCACCACCAGCATAGTTAAGCATGGGAACAGGTTGTGGAAGCCTCCTTGGAGAGTTTCAGAAGGTGACAGGGCAAGGCCCTGAGTAGCCTGGTCTAACTTCAAAGTCAGCCTTGCTTTGAAAATGGAAGATGCATTAAGTAACTGAGAGGTTCTTTTCAATCCAGTTTTTCCTGTGATGCTATGAAATGATGAGCTTATGGTTCTCTGGAACAGACGATTGTAGAACAGAATAATAAGAAAAACTTGACGAATGCAAGGACTTCACGGCAAAAATCTATACTTCCGTGCAGTGCCAGGATCTGTTATTCTAGATGAAAGTGAGGGGCATCCAGGTATGCCAGGTTCTCTAGAAGGAGAAATGTTCTTAAGAAGGTGCATTTCAATATAGAAATGTACGTAATACTGCACGTGGATAGGAATAATCCACTGCACAAACACAGGATGGAGAATGACAAGCAGAAAATTGTTTCTGAGGTGTCTCATATCACAAGCATGACAAGCCTTTGCAGGAAGAGTAAACCACACACAGGATGCGGATTTCATCAAGACTCCTTCTGGCATTATTTTCTCCAATTATTAAAACTTCTCCAAGTTCTATCTGAAATGTCTGTCTGGGTGGAAAATCTGTTAAAAATGGTAACTTAAAAGAATGCTACTTGTAGAGAAATACACAGTCTTAACTACCGTGTCTGTGCAAATGAAATGTTGGAGGACTTGAGATTGTGAATGCCAAACTAGGTAGCAGTGACACGGGGTATCTGTATCTGATGAACTAGTGAAGGTCTACTGAAGACACCTGCAGCAGTGTGAAAGGAAGTTACGAGACCCTGAAATTTTCAAGGGTAACATTTAAAGAACATGTGGTGCTGCTAGTGATTGAAGTCTGAGTAGATGTTAAATACATGGTTATGCAGTAATTACCAGATCAGAAATGCACAATAGAAATTTTAGCATCATGATAAGAGGTATGACAAACTGATTCAAGATACAAACATGGGAAATGGGAGCCAGGCTGCAGGGGAGTAAGGTCTTACTGTGTGCTGGTTTGTTCCCACTGCAGCCGATTATTTTTTATTTGCCACACTGCTCAAGAAAATCAGAGTGGAAAAGACAGGCTTTAATAACAGGTGCTGTGAAAGATAACAGCCTAAGTGAGAGTTTCTGGCTGATGTAAGAGGCAGCCTCTGGAGCGCTCAGGATCAGCGCTGGCTAGGTGCTAGGCACTAACCCTGGATTAGCCAAGCGTAGGTCAGGACCACTGAAGCACCAGCAGTTGCCAGCAAGACAGACCCAAAGAGAAACAGCCATCAAAAGCAATCCACAACATTCCTGCACCACACAAAATATAGCTGAATGCAGCTAGAGTCGGGGGAAAGAAAAAAAATCACAGACTACTTTTCTGCTACATAAAGCATGCTACTGCTTATTTTAGCATCTGTAATGAGATGAAGCAGAAATAAAATGCATGTTATGGTGTGCCTTTACATTCCAGCAAATGCCACAGCATTGCAGTGTACTTCATTACACCAGACAATCCATTGACTGGCACATTTCAGCTGTCACTAACGTATTACAAATGAGCAGATCCTCTTCTGGGCAGAAACTGTTTCTCATTGCCATCTTTGTGTGTTCACCTATCTTCAGGTGGCCCGGCTTTCCCCAGGATGGGAAATACATCAGAAAAATGACTTAAATCACTGCTGTTAGGAAAACAGGACTACTCTTGGAATGTTTTAATTAAAACTGGTTAAACTGTTTAATTAAAACTATTTAAGAGGCCCTTTCTCATTTTCATTATGGACTTTAAAGAATCTTATGGCCTCAAACAGTATTAAGGGGTCCAAAAGTAGCCATAAAATAAATAAGAATTACTGAACTTATTTTCACTGGCATTATTTATAGTTAATGATCTTCACATGTTGACTTAATTATTATCTGATTCTAAAAGGCTAATAATTTCACTCTATTACCCTCCCGATCTGGTTCTTTTTCAAACGACATTTAACAGAT